>JARJDX010027909.1:0-14432 GCA_030264735.1 Gymnusa sp. GC000175 | reverse complement strand
TGCGCTTTAGGTTTATAGGTACGTCCGGATTTTGGAGGATGACTCTTAGCTTTCCGAATGCAGCCCATGTCATGCGTACTCTTCTCTTTATTTCGAGCGTTTGGTTTTCTTTGCCTAATATGATTTCATGGCATAGGTATATATATTCTTCTACCTACCAGCACCACGGACCACCTACAATCGATACGCACATTAATCGAAAAATGCACCGAATATAACGTCCCATTAAATTTGGCATTTGTAGACTATACTAAGGCATTCGACTTGCTCCACCTAGGAGCAGTATTTAAAGCCATGGAACATGCTAGAATCGACTCACGATACACAAACCTTCTTAAGACAATATACAAAAACGCCACCTTTCAAGTGATGATAGACGAAGACACGACCACCGACAAAATGCATATAAGAAGAGGGGTTAGACAGGGTGACACTATCTCGCCAAAATTATTCACCCTCGCGATGGAAGATCTTTTAAAAACGTTAACGTGGGAAGAAGACAAAGGCATTAACATTGATGGAAAATACCCAAATAACTCAAGATTCGCCGATGACATAGTGCTGGTAAGCAGCAACCTCAATGAATTGAAAGAAAAGCGAAGGTAGAACAAGCTATAATATTACTACGATATTCCCGTTTTTTAACCTATATAGATTTTTTAATTTGTTGCATTCATCTAAATTCTGTTTAGTAAACCATCTGTTGTCATAATTGTTTGAACTTCTCAGTTTCCTGGGGCATGCTTATCCAGACAATCTATTAAATTTCGCACAAATTCATCAAATGATAAATTTAACTATATTGATATAAACTATATTGATATAAAGCATTTGGGTATTAGATTCTAAAAAGAATCTTTTGCCTTCCAAGTCACCGCCTATTCTAGATCAATGCTAATCTTGAATCCAAATTGACCATTTCGAGTTTAATTGTTTTTATCTTGATTAGGTTTGAGGCGCTTTAGTAAGATCTTTTTAAATATCTTAGACAATACGGATAGTAAATTGATGTCTTTTTCTTGGTTTTGATATTAATATGATCTGCGCTATTTTCTATTGTGCAGGAAAGTAGTGCAACATTAATATTGCATTAAGTACATAGATAATTGACTTAAGAGCTTAGGGTGATATCTATTTTAATAGCGGTCAAAACAGGGTGCGTTTTTGCACCCTGAAATAATTGTCAGGTTTATTTGAAATGGTGCTTTCAAAAAGTTCAATGTTTCTTTATTTTATTCTTTTGTTAAAGTTCATGAAAATGGTGTAAAAACCTTCCTTAAATGGGGCAGCATAAATTTCCACTCGCAGCCAATGTAGAGAAGTTTCTCATAATCAGAAAACTAAGTACCACATACCAGAAGTTCATGCTTGATATGCGTTGTATGCTCACAGGAAACAACAAAAGCTTACATCTGTTGGCATTGCAATATGAAAGTTCAAACGATTCACGTAACTTAGGAAGACGATGGAGGATAAGCTTTAAACTTACTATACAAATCTTGTAGCAACAAGTTTATCAGGAAAATTAGCGTGTGGTACTATAAACT
This sequence comes from Gymnusa sp. GC000175, assembly GCA_030264735.1. Classification (NCBI taxonomy): domain Eukaryota; kingdom Metazoa; phylum Arthropoda; class Insecta; order Coleoptera; family Staphylinidae; genus Gymnusa; species Gymnusa sp. GC000175. The sequence continues at coordinate 12,885 of JARJDX010027909.1, read as the reverse complement.
GTCCTAGTACAGTACTATTTGTTCGCACCCAAAATCCGATAAGGAATGACTGGTAAAACTGTAGGATGAAGACAGGAAAAAGACGCACATTCGTTTAATTTTAGCAACTGTGTTTTATTTCTATACAAGGTACTGTTTAAAAGTTATTAGCGAAAATAGTTGTTTCTTTTTTCAATGGGTTAAAAAATTAGGGTTCTTCAAATAATCACTTTAAGTTATTTAGCATTAACAACATAACCGAAATTTTGGACATTAGAGTAACATATACACATAAATCTATTGAATACTTTATTAGATATTATTTATTCACATTTGATTCGTCTAACCTATATCAATAATTTTGTAATAATAAATTATTCATTTGCAGAATTGTTTGTTTCTTTGTGACTTAGAGCATAGTTCATCTCATTAAATTCCATCGCAAAATTTATTTCTAATGTTCCGGGAACTTCACTATGCGCATATTGCTATTTAAATTAGGTGCTTCAACTTGCTCTTTAAAGGTACTATAGTAAATAAGGTAGCTTCTTAATTTATCTATAAAGATGTACTTAGAATATCAAGGGGAGAAAAGCTTTATAATTTTATTATTATTTGGATAGATGATTTATTAACGGAGTTATATAAATAAATTAGTTTCACAAATGTGTTGTCAAAAATAATTGGGAAATAAAATGTATATTAATGCGCAAAAAATGATTGAATATAAACAATGGTATAAATTAATGACTAACTTCATTTATATGTTGCAGATTATAAACACAATGCACACCATTGTTATTTATGGTAGCCATAATATATTCCGTCAGTTTAATTATTCCCATTAATTATTTTCGTAATACACTTTATCATGAAATAACAAAAATTAACTGATCTTCAATAGTTAATTTATTAGTTGTCATATGGGCATGACTTTTCACATAATATTATTCCATTCAAATTATCGACCTTACATAATTTATAGTCAAAACACTGGAACTAATCATTAATATTTAAATAAATAAATAAATACAAATTAAACAAATAAACAAATAATTAATAAAATAAATAATTAAAACAATTTTTGATTTGGCAATATTTCAATGATAATTTTGGTCATTTATGAATTAGTACATAATAATATGAAAACCTACATTTAAAAATCGTACTTTAATTTAATATTTTTTTACTATATGCGATGATAGTAAGATAAAGTATAGTTATCTACAAAAAAATTGTTATCTCATTAGCTTGACTGTCTTGGAAATGAAAAAACTTCACCAGATTAAAAAATATTTTATTGCTATAAGGATTTGCAGTAACTTTAAATCTATAAAATTTATTGAAAATTTATTCTTTAAGAAACAATTGCAAAAAACTGGAAAATAATATACTTTCAGCCAAATAGTATTCAGATCCTATGCCCAGGCCCCGAAGTCCTAAATGTGTTTCTCCACTGTCTCAATATTTTGCTGGGTCGCCTTTTCGGAATACTTTTTGATCCGACGCACCTTTTTAGAAATTTCGCTACTGGTGGATTAAAATGGAAAGTGGTGTATACATTACTTGAAAATTCATCCAAGTTAAATTAAAAAAATGGATGTTGCCACACTGGCTACGAAATTATTTCCATCAAGTTGCAGAGACATATTTGGTAAAAGTGATGATGTCACTAGTTATTTATTATTGCAAACATACATTTCAACAAAATAAGTTGCAGTTACATTCTGTCAATCTAACTCATAATTCCGGTGATGGTCACATCACATGTTTTTATTCCAATAATGTTAGAAAATAATAACTCAGTTAATTTAAAAAATGGGGGTGCGGTCACACACAACTTTCATTTACAAACTTAAAACACATCCGATACTTTTAATAGAAATATATTACATTAATTATCAGCCAATTAGGTTGGCAGTATGTCTCTAAAACTTCAGTTTGTTGTGACATGTATGTTGGAAACTCCGTTAGTGACATCCGCTACTTTTTAATGATTCATTGTCAGCTGATTATAATAACATTATGTCTCTGCTGCTTGATGGGCAACGAACAATGATGAGTTCTTAAAATGGTAAATTTTGAAAAAATGATAAGAACAAATTTTTTTGCAAATTTAATTTTAAACGCTTAAAAACTTATATTTTTTACATAAACTTGGTGTAGTTTTTGAAATATTTGCAAAAAAAAACTAAAATCAGGACTGTAGAAAAGACATAGACAGACAGACATTCCATTTGTAAACAACTTTTTTCTGAATAAGGGGAGTCAAAAACGGATATTTCCGCAAAAATCTTCGTAAATGAAAACTGTTTAAATCTCACTACATCGTTTTTTTAGGCCTTATTGGCAAAAACTTGGGTGAATTAGAATAAAACAGTAGAGAAATTTAAATATAGTAAAATATATTAATTGTATATAAAATACAATAATTAATATGAAGCTTGTGCGACATTTTTCGCTCGAAGTAGCCTATTCGTAAAGCTCCGAGGGTATGAAGAGTGAGATCTTTGAAATGGAATTTCTGATAACATTAGAGTCAAGTTCGATGGTGGCTTTTGTCCAGGATGGTCACTTGAATGGATCCGAATTAAAGAAGAAACTTTGCATTTTTACGGTACACGTTCTACCAATCCCTGGATCCCTATCGAGTCATATACACCAATGAAGTCAAAATTGACCAAGGTGTGGAACGCGCCTAAGTAACTAGTAAAGTACTAAGACCAGACAAGCAAATATTTTGTCGAACATAGCAGAGCAGGTTCTTGAATAGACGAGCATGCTAACGATCCCTTAAAGGGCGAGGACTAGTGACTTTCTGTTTTGTTTAGAGATGTAACAGTCTATAATTAATTTTATTTTTAGTGGTAGTGTTAATAAGGATCCTGAACAACCTTATTGTTTTTTAAAGACTTCGTTTCGTTTTGTTATTTTGGGATTATGAAGAGTTTTTACCCTTTTATTTTAAATTATTGTTTTTGTTGTGTTGTTTTAGATAGTTTGAACCCTTAGCATCTATGCCAACCTTTTAAGATTTAGTTTTAAGTTTTACCATTTTTATAGGTTTTTCTAGGTGAAAAACGCTTTTTACATTTTCACTTCTGCGACTGTTATATTAGATTTAAGTTTTAGTTTTTGTCGTGCATCTTCTGTTTGTTGCGTAGCCTAAAGTATGATGCAATAGCATTTAAAAAGTTGACTGATTTTAAATAAAGTCATCATTATTTTCAAAACGAATTAATATTTTCTAATATTATGAAACATTTATATACTTATACCAAAGTCAACAACCTTAAAATGCAGCAAGATCGACTATTAGAATTCTTTTGTTAGTCATAGATATTTTAAATTAAGCCATTTCAATATTAATTGTGTAAATTAATGATTGTAAATAGTATGTAAAACAAATGGGAGGACTGGATAAATAACATAAAAAATCTGAACGTATTGTTTAATTTAAGCATATTATCTTCTAAACTTATTTTAATTATCTGTTATAATTATTCAAGAAATTATTTTATGTCCAAGAAATAATTCTTTTTTATTTATTTATGTTCGATAAATTGAGTTTGGAAGATTTTCTAAAATGCTTTTTCTTATATTACGCTCTATAAAAGAAAAGAAACTAAAAACTTGCGGGTAATAGTAGAAGTATCGCAGCTCGAGGATTTATCTGTTGATTTATTGTTTCCGCCTATGGTGACATCCACGATTTAATCTGTCTCCTTTTGCCGTATAAGTTTCTTATAATAGTAAATGTTTATTTCTAACGAAGGAAATCCCAAAATGTTATGAACACAAAACATTTTAGTCTATACTCTCTGTTATTTTAATTTTATTTAAATTTTTTTATTCTGGCAGCTTTATTGGCAATTTTTCTATTATTAATGGTAGATGATCATAACGTGTGCTACATAATTAAATACAACTCCCACGGTATCCAATTTTTGCCTCGCGCGCTCTTTGAGTTGTTTTTAATTTATTGTTAGATTTGGTTTTTAATTAGTGAGATTTGAAAAAAACCTTTTAGTTTTGTGCATATGCAAAGGGTACCAATTAATGAAAGTGTAGTCACCACACAACTTTCATTTATGAATTTTACACATATTTGTCATTTTCGAAATATACTCATATTTTGACAAGCTAGCTAATCAGAATTTTATTAAATTAATATTATTTATATTACAATTGGTCCAATAGCCAACTAGAAATTTTTGTTGCCTAATTTACTAAATAGTACCAATTTTGTTTATCCGATGGACACGTACCCTAAATAATGTGTTATTCGCACACAATGCTCAGCTTTTACACTGTCACTGTACTCAGCTCCTTTTAAGCCTTTTACTAGTCGGTGATTATCTAGGAATTGAGGTACTTTCTAGTTTTGATGGTTATGGAGCCTTTCTTCATGATTTCTGCTATACCCTTATAGGTCACTATTTCTGATGTACCAAGGAGCTTCAACAATATTCCTTAGTACCTTGTTTTGAAAACGTTGCAGTATTTCTATATTGGTTTTTCTTGTACATTCCCAAAGTGCTATACGCTATACCTTATACCCATACTGGTTTCATTATCCATTATGCAGTAGCAGTTTAATATGCACTGTTTTCTAATAGTATTTTTTCAGCAGCCAGTACATTTTCGTTCAATTTTATCATACAAGTTTAAACCCACTTGTTTTATTATGTTCATTGTTTCTTGTAGTTTATCCGTTGTGATTCGATATTATCATTTTGTGCAAGCACCGCCGTATTATTGGTAAAAGTCTCTAGGGTTGTTCCTTAAATGGGGTGATACGACAATTCGCCTACAGACTTTTAGTCAACGACTTTTGGTCCACAGACACTTGGTCTACCGACATTTGGTGTACTGCGACATTTGATATGCCGACATTTGGTCCACACGACATTTGGTTCACCGCAACATTTGGTATACCGACATAAGCAATTTATAAAATAAATGTTTTTGAGGTTTTAGTGTTGAGATTTTGGGGTGTTTTAAATGAAGATAAAATGTACAGAAGTATCTGAATAACCACATAAAAACTATAAACTTTGATGCGAAACAAAACAATACTTTACCTTACTATCGCATGATAAAATTACCATTCCATTTTACAAATGTTAAAATAATTAAAAAAGTAAACCTTTTGCTGCCCGAATTTCTACCAAATTTTAGTTTAGTGGTACAATGATTTCCTTAATTGTTTTTGAATAAAGCCTGCCCACAAAAAAGTGGCACATACACATACGCACGCAGGGGACTCCAAAAGATGTATTTATCATATGATAGTAAAAAGGAGTGTGTAGTTTTTATGTACTTATTTGCATAACAGTTTTATCATATATGTACATTATAAATTAATTTAAAACACTTAGAAATCTCATTACTGATTATTCAAAAACAAATTTCTTATAAATTGCGTATGTCGGTATACCAAATGTCGCGGTAGACCAAATGTCGCAGTACACCAAATGTCGGAAGACGAAATGTCTGTAGACCAAATGTAGTTGACGTAAAGTCTGTTGACGAATTCTTAAAATCTATGAAATTTTAAACAGAAAACACCCATATTTTAATTTAGGTTACAGCACCACCAACGATCATTAGAAAAGAAAATGTTTTAGGTAAAGGTCATTTATTCCTAATCGCATAATCCGAATCTGCAATTTTTTAGAGATTTTGATATCTGATAATTGCATTTTAAATTTTAGATAAAGCAAAACTTTTTATAAAAAATATTTTTTTTAATGAATAATAAAATAGTTTTTCATATGTAGCCAACTTAGCTATATACACGGCATATAACTCCTTGTTAAAGAAAGTAAAAAGATCTTCTTTTCTTTCAAAGATTTTTTAAGTTTGTTTGTATTTTGTGGACTTGTTGAATTGTAGTGTGCTTGGTTCTAAAATCAAATTAATGTGTTCTTCATCTGGAGGCTTTTTAGGGTTTGGTGTGTAAATAAGTGGTTATGCGTAATATATAAAATAACTCTGGTATCTTACAGGATTGTGGAACATATTTTAATCTAATTGATTAAGTTAATTGTACTAAGGCTTTCCTGGACAGCTTCTTGAGGATTTCGCCCGTTATCTTGTCAGCCTTAGGTGATTTTTGGGTTTATATTGGCCTTTATTTCAGTTACGACTTCTTTTGGTGTTACTAAAGGAATATCTTTATCAATCCTCTTCTATTTCTTTAGTGTATCTCTTCTTGTGTTTAATTTGTTTGGTTAAAAGGTGTTTTCCAAACGTTCTACACACAAGTCAGTTTTTTGTTTATTTGTTTTTGCGCATATATATTATCTACTTTTCTGACAGGTGGTATATGAATTATCAGTCAGTTTCTTAGTTGCTTTTCAAATCAAGTGGTTCGTTTAACTGTCTGCGCCAAGTCCTCGATAATATTTTCTCTCTATAATTGCTGCGTAAGATTATAAGGTGTTATCTTTTGTCTTTTGGCATCCTGGTTATCTGCCTTCCTTTCTGTGACCTTCTTTTTTTGCAACTAAGTTACGGATTTATTGTGGATAATTATTTTTCACAGTGTTTTTTTAATAATTTCAGGGGTGTTTCTCTTAGCCGATTACTGTATATTTGTTGTTGAGTATTCTATTTCTATTTCTATTTCTATTTCAAGGTTTTTAGGGGTACTTTGAGGTGTATGTTCTTAGATAGTTTTAATTTAAAACTATTTTAGTTCGTTTTCCAGTTAATAAGGTTAAAGTTTCCTTTTTCATTATGGTATTGCTAAAGTTAATAATATTAGGATGGTTAGAATTTGAGTTATATCATTTTTTGACTTTAATGTAGTTTCCTGATAATTGTTTGCTTATAAAGAAGTCAAGTAGATCTTCACGGTTTTTAAGGGTACTTTGAGGTATATGTTCTTAGATAGTTTTAATTTAAAACTATTTCAGTCCGTTTTCCAGTTAATAAGGTTAAAGTTTCCTTATTCATTATGGTATTGCTAAAGTCAATAATATTAGGATGGTTAGAATTTGAGTTATATCATTTTTTGACTCTGATGTAGTTTCCTGATAATTGTTTGCTTATAAAGAAGTCAAGTAGATCTGGCACTTTATTTGCGTCTGTGTGGTTTTCCTGTGGAGTGGTATTTACATCCATATTTTCTAATTTTTTTATTTTTGTTGTTGTTGTTAACCCGGAACCGCAAATAGTATTTTTGAAGTTGAAACCACCCCTAAAACAAACTGGTCACTAAAGCTTTTTAATATATTTATTTGTTCTCTTAGCTTATGTCATGGAGAGCAGCATGGAGCTTCGATTGTAATGTTTCTCTTTTTTATTTTGACGGTCATCGCTGACGCCTGTATTTCTTTATTTTCATATTTAATTTCCTCATAATAGCTTACGCTTATGAACTTCCTTTCTCTTGATGAGTTTTAGGAATGTACCGTATGAACTTTGTATCCTTTAAATCTAATATAGGATTATTCCGCTAATCTGAATGATATACAGGTCACTTATTTTTTAACAAATTTTAAAGTTCAATACATGAAATTAATTAGTACTTACTCTTTTACATTTCCACGTTAAGCAATTATTTGATTCACGCATAGCAATAATCATTTTTTTAACGGTAACTTATATTTGTTTAAAATTTTATTAGGGTAATTCTTATTATTCTGAATTTAAAACTGAATCAAAAGAATGCACCTTTATAACAAAATGTTTAAGTAAAATAGGATTTAAAATAACGCAAATTGTTAAGTGGTGTATTAAACAAATTAAATTTTGCCTTGGAAAAAGAAAAAAGTTAATCGCGAAGGTAATTTTAAGAAGTCAAAACAAGAATATGGAAAAAACGACTGCATTTTTTTGTCCATCTCCAAAATGCAAGTTATGGCAAATCAAAAAGCAGATATGGAAATAATGAATCAACATCATATAAATATCTAGGCCATGAGATTCGCATAAGCGGAGATAATCTGACCCGCGAACTCATCCGCAATGTAGGCAGTGTTTGGCAGACTGAAATATATATTGAGAATCAACTTTCCTATAAGCCTTAAACGAAAAGTGATCAACCAATGTATCCTCCCAGTCCTGACCCATCGTGTGGAGACTCTAACACTCACCAAAAGATCGCCAGAAAGGATACATGAGGTACAACAAGCTAGGGAGAGAGCAATGCTCGAATAGCTCGGACTATCACGAGATTACGTTTCAAGTACGGAACTTCGACGACAGACTGAAGAAATAAATGCGGTAAAAAGAATAACAACCCCATAATAGAACTGGATACAAAAAAATATATATACAGGTTGTCCGAACATAAAGCATTTTTCCATGGCTTTAAAAATACTGATTTAAAAGATCAAAACATAAATTTCATCCATATAGTGCATTTTTGAAATATTTATTAAAATACACAGGGTGTACTACAATTTTTATTTATGCGAATACCAAAAATCAACAAAAGGATCACAGACAAACCACATGACAACTAGCTGCTTGATGATGAAGATGATTGAAACCAAAACCCGGCCAACGCCATAACTTAGTTATTTTTTAACCGATTTCAAAGTTCAAGGATTTAAATAAATGGTACTTTTCTACATTCCCACACCAAGCAGTTTTGCGCGTAGCGATAGTGATTTGTTTAATTTTAAATGGCAACTCCTATTTTATTATGAATTCAAAAATGTATCAAAAGTAAGCACCTTTAAAACAAAATTTTAGTAGTGTATTGAACAAATCACATTTTTCCATGGAAAAAGAAGAATATTAATCGAAAAACACGTCAAGGTGATTTTAAGAAGCCAAAACAAGATACCTTTGGATACCAAAACACCGTTAACGCTATAACTCAATTATTTTTTAACCAATTATAAAGTTCGATACTTGAAATTAAATGATACTTACTCCTTTATATTCCTACGTCATGCAATTTTTTGTAATATTAACATTTACGTGTAGTGATTTGTTTAATATTAAATGGCGACCTCCAATTTTTTATTTTATTTAAATAGGTGTGCACCTTAATAACAAAATTTTTAACTAAAATAAAATTTACAGTAATGCAAATTGTTAATTAGTGCATCAAAAACATCACATTTAGCCATGGAAAAAGAAAAAAAATGCAGTTGCTACCTTAAAAACCATTTTCCTTAATCTTGCTTTGGATTCTTAAAATCACCTTGACTTGATTCACGACTAACTTTCTTCTTTTTCTATGGCAAAATGTGATTTGTTTAATACACTACTTCACAATTTGCGTAACATTAAATGCTATTTTACTTAAAAAAAATGTTAAAAAGTTGCAAGCTTTTGATATATATTTAAATTTAGAATAACGAGACCTATCCAAATAAAATTAAAAAAATAGGGGTTGCCATTTAAAATTAAACAAATGACTATCGCTACGCGCAAATTGTTAAAGTTACAAAAAATTGCTTGTCGTGGATGTCTAGAAGAGTAAGTACCATTTAATTTCCTGTATCTAACTTTAAAATTGGTTAAAAATTAACTGAGTTATGGCGTTGGCCGGGTTTTAATATCCACCCTGTATACAATATGACATATAAATTTACTGTGAATATTTAAAAGTTAACCACAAACCTTTAGTCTGCTTTCCTTTAGGTACTCAACTAGAAATAATAAAAACTTTGACATTAACCAGTTATTGAAAAACTGATTTTTGTAAGTTAATATAAACTTTAAGTTTACCATAAGTAAAATTATGCGTCAAGAGTTAATAATTCAACGTTAAGTACGTCAACCCGAACTCAGGTCGCTATGGATGTACATACTGACACACTTGTCATTTTAATCATTTAATATTTAATGATTGGCGTTTTTTCTTTCAAAATTTTAAGGACGCATACCAAAGAGAGAGGTGCTAATACTAAGGTTTTAAAAGAAGTGTGGTCATTACACGAATTTTATATTATCCGCCAATTTTTAAAGACACCCTGTATTTTTGTACCTATGTATTTTCTAAGAATTTCATTTTATTAACCATTTAAATAATTATTGCAAACAAAAACAGGCAGTACTGCATTTTACCGCTTAAAGTTTTTACTGGACGTGACTTTAAAATCCGTCTAATACATTCACATAAGTAAACATTGCCCTATATATTAATCATTCTTTTTACTTTTGCTTACATGCAGCGACTGAACATAATTCCACAATCGATATTATTGGCTGGAGGTTAAATATTTAATTCAGAGTTGCTCGTAAAATATACACAAATTTTAAGTAAATCATTCCGAATGTAAAATCGTTTTATTTCTTTTACCATAGGAACTATCTTACATGCACGAAGGTTTCCATTAACTTTAATTTTATGTCCCCATTTTATTTTTATTTTATGTCTGATAGAAAATTGGATTTTTGATTTATGCAATTAAAAATAAATTGTATATAAATCAAATTATTATTATTATTTTATATAAATATGTGTAAAATTGCACCATTAAGCTAAATATTACATTTTAAATTGCATATACCTACATATCTTTTACTAAATTACCTAATAAAATAACAGCGTGAACTGCTTTTAATATAAATTATTTTTTCAACAAATTGGTGGTCTTTGTAACACTTTTTATATAGATTTGTGAGATTGCGATATTTTTGTGTGAGGGTCTATCTCCCTAGTCCGGACATGCCAGAAGCATAAAACAGCTCGCTAATTTGTGATGCTTTTATCTGCAGGGAAGTGCTAATGTTTAACCCGGCCAAGGCGTCCAACATTCCTCCACCACCCAAACCCTTGTCACTGTACCGCCACCACTTAAGCTGTCCCAAAAACATGAACTATTGAGCTATACATCATTTTGCTACCACTGCTTTCCTTCCTTTTCCATCGTGTTTTCGCATATTCCACCCCAGATAATAATAGTATTTAATTATTGTTTCGATTTAGATCATACTTATAAACCTGGATTGTGTATTACATAAAATATATCCTAACTTAAATAAGTTAGAACAAAATATTCTAAAAATAACATAAAATGTGCTTTTTAATTCAATTGATAATTTTCGATCTTTGTTATATTAATTAACATATATTCTTATAACCTCTTTACAACACTGAAAATGAAGCAACTAAGCACTAAGCCATTGGCATGAATGAAACTACAATATGGTTAGCCTATACAAAGATGAGCAGTTGGTTTTCGGCTATAGTATTGCTTGAAGTTCAATAAAATTAGTTATTATTTTTGTGAGTGCAAGACAATTTAACACATTAAATATTTGTGTGCCTGTTTCTGTTTTGTAATAGTATGTTAAACCAGAAGGTGAAAAATTGTAGCATTGAAAAATTACACTTCTCCACAGTTTTTTTACACGTATCTTATAGGTTTGATATTTTACTAAAAATATATAAAAGGATAAAATGCTCATTATAAAATAAGTATACGTCCTAATTTTTTAGTCTACCATGGTTATCTTTCTTTTTATTAAAGGGAGATACTGGGTTAAATGGACCAAGTTTTGTATATTTCTGTGCTAACTTAGAGTCTGCTGAAAATTTTTCAAAATATTTAACCGTTTAGAAATTATTTCACAAAACTCAAAAATTGCGCTTTTTTAAAAAGTTAATCAAAATAAAATTCAAGATGGCGGTTTCAGAGATATTAATAGCAAATTTCTTATTTTAAATGGTCGCCATATTTGTTTTTGACATGATTAAATATACATTTTTTTCTTTTCAATGATGTATAAAAACCCATGCCAAAATAAAAAGATATGAAGAAATCAAATAGACATGAAAACAAATGCAGGTTTACGAAACAATAGAACTTTTTGTCACTGAATTCTAAAATAACAATAAATTATTATTATAAATGCTGAAAATGCTGTCCGTTATTGGTCCTAATTAGCGACACCATTTTGCTACACTGCGAGATACTTGTCGCAATGTTTTGCAAGTAAAGTTATTAACTGCATCTATAACAGCTTCACTTAGATCTTATAATTTATTATAATGGAAATGACTTCAATTCAGTTTAACTTTTATACTTTAACGCAAATAAAAATTAAGAGGCGGGAAGTCTGCTGATCTGGCTGCCCACTGAACAGAAAAATTTGTTGCTTTTACTTTATTATTAAAACGGTTATTTAGGTAAATAATAATATATTTAGAAGAATATGCAAACAATAATGTGATTTAAATTTTCATTAAATATTATGAGACCATGTAAGCGGTTTTCCAAAATGCCACAAAAAAAACATTAAAACCAAACTGGAACCACTATGTGTGGTTATTCTTGTGCCCAATGGTGTCGTCGGTGCCGATTTAATAAACAGTTGGAAAAGTAGGTTTCGTCAGTCATTAATTTTGGTAAATTTTATTTATAAACCATCTTCAAAACACTGATCTACGTATATTATCATTTGGTCATTTAAGTTTTGATGGTTTTTTTAAGTACCCATACCGTTGAATAAATAAATCAACTTTTCTAAATATTTTATTGTACGGTTGTTTTCTCTCTGGAAAGTTAGTTTGGTATGTTTAAGCATTGAGCTGGAGTTTTTGTAACATTTTATGTACGTACAAACTATATCATATTGTTCATTTATTGAAAAATTCGCTAGTTATTTATTTATACTATTCATATAACACAATATAACAGTCAGTCATATAATAATAAATTTTGTTTTATTGTTATTCGTGTCTACTTGATTTAAAATGAAACAATTAATATTAATATTAATATTCTTTTAATTTTTAATTATGGCGCAAGTTTTTTAACATCACTAAAAAAAATAGTCTATTTAATCAAGTAAAAAATATGAAATATGGCGTCTATTTAAAATAATATCTAGGAAACCGCCATCTTGAATATTATTTTGGCAGCAGTTTTAAGTTTCCTTGAAGCAAGTAATTTCATATGAAACTTTTTTTAGTATCTTTTTTAATTACCG
>JARJDX010027891.1:0-13358 GCA_030264735.1 Gymnusa sp. GC000175 | reverse complement strand
TCTACATATATCAATTTCCTCTGAAATTTGTTCCTATATTAGAATTTTGGCATTCTGGTTCCAATAAAGTGTTTGTATTTAGTTTTTTTTACCATCGATCCCTTTATCTTTCAAAAATGAGATTAGTTTTTCGTGGCGTACTTTATCGAAAGCCTTTCCATCATTAATAAAACACATATGTAGTTTCACATTTACATCCCTATACCTCTGTATGAGGACGTTAGCGCAACAAAATGCTTCGAGGGCCCCAATGCCATTTCTAAACCCGAACTAAGCTTCGCTGGTGTTTTCATCTAGTGTTTTGTATATTCTATTGGAAATTAACTTTAAAAAGAGTCGCCCTCTAGCGGTAGATCGTGAACTAACTCGAGTCGGTAGACATTTATTGTATTCATCTAGAACTCTTATGAAAAATAAGTGTTTTAATTGGTAAATTTTAAATATTTTCTGTTTTGTGTAAAAACACACAAAAATACTCCTCACATTTGCTTCTAACCTGTAAATATTACTGAAGATACCGACTAAAGTATCCATTGACAGATTGATCGTAGCGCCACCACTACTAGGTAAAGTTAATTCCCAATTGTGAATGACTTTTAGAAAAAGTTTTAGGGCGTGACTCATTAGACTTAAAGTCCGATGTTCTGAATATTCTTTTGCATTTTGCTTCTTTGGAATCGCAATAAATGTAGATCTAAGTCATTCCTGCGGCATGATTCTAGTTTCGTAAGCAGTGTTATACAGGTTATCTAATGTTTTTAAATTTTGTGCTTCAATTAACTTGAGCAGTTCACACGGGTATTTGATCTGGCCTAACTGCTTTACATTCTTTGGCGTTTTAAACGCATATTCAACCTCTTCAATACTTATTTATTGTCCTGGTGATGTTAGTTTCATATTATTACATACAGTTTCTTTCGTCATAAAATAAATATACTCTTTCCATCTCCATAGTTTTGTTGAAATATCTAGTATTATGTTTCCTTTTTTATCTTTTATAAGTCCCTGTTGCTTTTTCCTTCCTACTCCTGTGACTTGCTTTATTTTCTAATCCATAATAAACGTATCATATCTTTTCTCAAATTATTCTATTTCTTGGCACCCTTCTTTCAAATGTCTCTCTTTTGCTTCGTTTATTTTATTTCTGATGACTTTATTGGTGTTTTTTATATCACTCCATCCACCGCTTTGTGTTTTCTTCTTTATTTCATAGGATCGAGAATTTCTTCAGTCATCCACTCCTTATTTGTATTTCTTTTCTTATGTTTTAACTTCTTTTGTCCAGGGTTCAGCAGTGCAAGTTTTATATTTTTCATTTCTCATTCACGTTTTTGTTGTCTTTATTAACTTCAGTTACTGTGTTCATTTTCCTTTGAATGTTATGCTTAACTTTATTTCTGATATTTTCATCCTTCAACATTTTGCTGTCTATTGATTTTATTGGAACTTCGCTTTTAATATTTTTCATTCTCACAATGAAGTCCGCCATCAACGGGTTGTGGTCAGAATTAATATCGGATCCAGGATACGCTTTTATGGATGTTATGGAGTTTTTATACCTTTTATTTACAAGTACGTAATCAATTTGGTTTCTGATTACGTGATCTTTAGTGTTTCCAGGTGCTGACCATGTATATAACCTTCTTTTGGGCAATCTAAATAGAGTATAAGTTATTATCATATCTCTTTCTTGACAGAATTCAATCAACCTTTCTCTTCTTTGGTTTCTTTGCCTTAGTCCGTATTTTCCTACTACATCTCCCACTGCACATTCTCCGATTTTTGCAATAAATCTCGCAAAATAATTGTAACATCTCTGCGCTTTATTGTTCTTCGTATTTCTTTTAATGACAGGTAGAATGCTTCGATGTCTTTATAATCCTTATTCCCGGTTGGCGCGTAAACTTGGACTTTGTTGATATCATGCGTACGTGATTTAAGTTTAAGTAAAATAATTCTTTCGGTATATTGAGTACAAAAATTTTAATTTTTTTTTGTTATTATAAAAGCAACACCATATATATGCTTTGGGTCATTACTTTTAGAGTAATCCAGACGCAGAATATTCGCTGTGAAAACGACTAAATGCACAAATTTATCCAATAAGAAAGGAAAATGGAACGTAAAAGGCTAAGGAATTTGCTGACTACCTAGCAGAAGTCTTTAAAGCAAATTAAACTCAATTAGACATTTCTTTGACAGCCTCAAAAAAATGTAACTACAAGATTTGTGACACTGGTTACTTAAAAAGAGTTTAGCTAATAAGACCAGAACCAATATAAATCCTAAAATATTTTCATCATTTTACTTGTTTATCGGTTATATGCCTAAAAAATTACCAGCGGTTATGTCTACGTATCCTTTTATTGTAGCTTTTAGACTGAATTATGCTCCATCCATATGAAAGGTGGAGAAAGTAATCATGCTGCCAAAACCAGGTATTACCTATAATTTCAAAACTCTTTAAATCTCTTTTTATCAAGGGATTAAAGGTCGTTAATCGAAAGTAATATTGTAATCCCTACTAATCAATTTGGCTTCATATAGAAGCAATCTACAATAGATCAAGTGCATCGTATAACGAATGTTATTGAACAATCACTGGAAAAAAGCAACTTTTTTCATTATGCATACATATCTAATAGGCCATTCAGGATAAAACAAGATAATGAATTTCTAAGTTTAGTGATGTAAATGCAGGGATGCCACAAGGAAGTGTACTGGGGCCAATACCCCATTTTCTGTATACAAGTGTTAAAGCAAAACTGAGTGACCTAAAAATCGCAACATTCGATGATTATACAGCCTTTCTTTAGTACAAAAAAAACGCAAAATCATTATCCACCAATAATTCAGTGCTTTTCAACCGAAACCCTACCGCGGACCACTAAATTTTTGACTTTTTACCACGGACCACCACTAGGAGTAATATTGATGTTGAATATCTCATTATAGAAGTAATTTACGCCAAAATGACAAGTGATGACATTTTTCGCCTAGAAGTGTTTGGCGTAAAGATTATTACGTCAACGAGGCACATTCTCTTTAGATAATAAACGTCTTCTTATACGAAAGCCTAATGCAAAAATATTCGACTTTAAGCTGCACCAAGACACTTTCGACTTTAAGTTGCACCCAGGCACTTTCGTTTTAGGTGTTCTGTTGATCCAAAGATAGCTATCCTTAAAGTTTAAAAAGGTACTTTACCTTTAAACAAAAAATACCTTCTCCAACTAAGGTTTGACACAAAAGTAACTAACTACCTTTGACCTACAACAAGGTACATTTTCTTTAAATTTTAAACAACTTCTACATTTGGCGCAAATGTAGCAACTATTTGACGAGAAAATAACTGCCTTGTACGAACAGCAAGATACTTTATCTACAGGAAATTAGACCAAACATAACTACTTTTGAATTGGAGCAAAGAACGCTCTATTTATGTGACCTTTGACATACTCCACCTGAAAGTTATGAAGATCTTGGAGTGTTGCAACTTGAAAACCGTTCGTATATTCTTCGCCACACAATCTCAAGTCTATCAGAAGATTTTAAACTAACCCTTATCTTATCCTATTAATATTATAAATCCAAAAATTTGGATGTTCGGATGTTTTTTATTCAATAATTTAACGGCAGAACAGAACAGAAAAATGAATCATTTCTTAGGTATTAACTTAGGTATTAGGTTAGGATTGCGGGTGTCCATGCAATGCCGGTTAAAAACAGCTAATCAGATAATAAAATTTCTTTTTGCTGCAATCGATATCCTTGATTTAAACCAGGCATATCAAATTCGCGCCCGACTACGGGAAATCTACGAGCCTTCAAGGCTTTTTTAAAAATTATGTATTTTGTTAAGAATAAACGCTTCAAATCATATTTTATTCCATGAATAATTTATTTTTGGTAAATTTTAAAAACGTGCTGCCCTCGACCTAAAGAAAAATTGCTTATGTGGACCGCTGTGTGACATGTCTGATTTAAACAAATATAAAATAGTGGTGCATTAATCTTGTTCAGGAGTCTAAAATCAGGTTACACATTAAAAACCAATTTGATTGTTTGCTGTATATTACGGGGGTATGTCAGGTGTTTTACGGGTATGTCAGTGTAATCACTAGATGACCTACAGTATTTATTTGTTTAGATATAAGATATAAATGAAAATTAATGTTTGGTTTTAAAAACCAGTTTTAATAGTGGTACCTATAGGCGATTCAAGCTAAGCGATATGCCCTCTAGCGGAGAAAAATGTACTTCTCTCGTACTCGGTAATTTATTTAATTATCATAAGTGTTCATAGTTAAACGATATTTACAAATTCAATAAATATAATAATCCACACAGAAAACAGCCCAGCCGCAGAAAAATGCACCGAGTTACTGTTATTATAATCTGACATAACCTTATTTTACCCACCATGTGCAATGAAAGATGGCGGGAAAAAATTAATTTGAATCGCCAATAGCGTTATGGTACCTAAGTTAGTAAGTTACTTGACAACAAAGTACAAAAGATCATTTGAATAATTTTCACACAATTTTGCAAAAAAAAAGAACTGACCAGTCACCAGCCGGAAAGACCAAAAGAAAAAAATTGGAACAACAATCTATTAACTGTTTTCATTACTTTAACATGTTATTTTTGTGCCATACGATAAATAAATAAATAAATAAATAAATAAATAAATAAATTCTACAAACATACTCCATGTTTCGCTTAAAACTTGGAGTGGAAATTTTCCAGATTTTTTTTGTGGCGCGATAATGCAATTGTGTGTTTTTTTTTATAAGGATTTAAGATAAATTGAGATGTGGTTGGTGGCGTTTTCTTTGTTTCTTGTTATCAGTTGGACAGAATTATAACATTATCTTGGCTCGTTTTAGTGTTATGATATAAAAAAAGTTGGAAAAAAGAGTGAAGCAATTTTAAAAGTTGATAAGGAAATAAAGTTGTTGTTTAAATTTTTAATCAAGCCTGTAAAATCCACTTTAAAAATGCATTCGCTTTATCGGACAGCAGATCTAAAGTCGAGGGTAAAGTAGAATAGAAGGGGTTGCACTTACACTTGCACTTGGGTCACGACATTTAACTACCCTTTATCACACGCATATAAGTTTCATCCGATTTTGTATTAAATTATGATATTACGCCTAAATTACACAAATTTCCATAATTACACACTACTTAATGGTTTATCCTATAAATTACCTACGAATTGGTTCACGAAAGTTTTTCAAATAAATTAACAATATTGTCGTTATCTGTGATGACTACATCTAAAATTGGTCTCGTTTCCATATAAACCACAGAGCCAAAAATAATTGAACGGCCGTTCTTAAAAAGAAGACAATTTATATTTAAATGTGATTGAGATGGGAAAGATGGTATAACCAAAAACAGTCCACAGGGAACAAGAAATTTAAATGAAAAATAATTTACACACAGGTTTGATTCAAAAATTTTATGGTTCCCCGGAGGGTGGTTAAATCTCTTACGGAAGTACGCTGCGGTTGTAGACTGTTGGTTTCTTTTATATCGGTTCTATTCTCTTACATACTAAAAAGAATGAAGCAAAGGGATTACTTAACATGTGGATTAGTTTTAACGGTAACGCTATACCGTGACACAGTAAGTTAGTGTGGTACATGCACGTGAGGGTGTTCTCGACAATCATGCGACTGTCAGACGATGATGGATTGCACGTCCAGGTCCATCCGCCCTCTTCGCATGCTATCCATCGGTCGCCACCCCGAGCGGCCCCAACCCCTGAATTCGCTTTATCTCTTATCGCGATTAAATCTTACCTACCCCATACAGAAATATTGTAATGCCCATTTTTAGGCTTAGTAATCGAGAAAATTAAAGAATTAGTTTCAGTATATATTACGATAGTGAGGCCATTGGCCATGAACGAAACGAGGGTGACATAAACAAAAAGTCACTAGTTATACATAAAGCTCATTTAAAAGACCAAAAATGAAAACGAAATACGAATTTCAACAAACTTTAAACAAAGCAAACATGCAAAGAATTTACCGGAGCGGAGTGTTGTCTACTTTAATAAAAGTAACTTCCACATTAATTAAAGAGAAATTCCAACCAATAATCACTTTGAATTAGCAAATTAATTACACTGAATTGCTGCAATATATTAGTGAAGGTATAAAAGACGAATAGATGGCAAACGTTCTTGAAAGTAACAAAGCTTAAAACATCCCTTTGAGCTTTCGGTTTTATTTTTATTTTTACCTTTATACATATATACGTGTAGAGGTGGAGTATAAAATGCAACGAAGCTTCGCTACTACGATTAATGTTGTAATCAGTATAAAAGACTTCGACGAAGCCGTACTGTATTTAGCATATTCACTTTCATTTCGTTCTGGCAATATTAATAATGTAATTGAGTTAATGTTTTCTCCAAATTTCTGCACAACTTTTGTTACTTTGCAGGACTATGCAGGATTAATAATTGAATATTAAAATTTTAAAGGGGTTTACTTTTACTTGTGTGATGTTGCGTGCATACTTTGGTGGCGGGTTAATATGCGCCCTAGATGCGCCATAGAAGATGGCGAGGAATAAAGAATCATGTAAGAGGCTCAATTTAAAACTGAATGGAAACTAATAAAGTGCATGTATAAAACGGTGCATTTCGCTTAGAAAGGATGAAAATGATGTACAATATACCTATAAGTAATACACCTTTTGCAACTTAGGAAGCCGAATATACGGACGGGAACGGGATATCCACATATCTGGGGATAATAGAATTTCTCGGGAATTTATTATAAATCCGGATGAAGCTTCTTATGCAAGGCGCCCGTTTTATTTGTTCGTTGATTCGCATAGAAAGAGTTGACAAAGCTGGCACTCCGTTCACGAGTTCCAACAGCTCGAAGTTAATGTTTCGGAAAATAATGATATATCTAAAAATCTCCTCCGAAAGACTATATGAATCACACCAAAAAAATCGGTGCCCTGCTACATTATTACATTTCACTTTTAAATTTTATGAACATTCTACCCATTTATTGCACGCACAAAAGAACAATTTTAATAGTTTGCGGCCTTTCTTGCCACCGGAATGTATAATAAGATCATAAAATAATCTCTACAAAGGATTTGATTCTTTCTTCACTTCACTTTAATGCTTCTCGTTCTCTTTCCTTGCGCAAACATCTTACTTTCCATCACAACTTCATTTATATAATTATCCCTTCAACCTTCAAGAAAAAACAAATCATTCATCTCCGCATAGAAATAGACAATTTACAAGCAAAGCAATATTTCTGCTTTGAATATTTATAATAAATGTAAACGAATGCCGCAATTAATATTACCCTTCTACTATATGTTTTTGTTCGTATAATCTTGTCAAATTTCAAAAACCGTTCTTAAAGTAAAAAGCCCTTTATTTGTTTAGTACCACATATTTAGCAAAATTAGACGTTACAATTTGAAACGGAATTAAATATGAATGACAAAAAGAGCAACCCTTGCAATTTTCATACATGCCCTTTTCATTGGGGCAATGGCAATTTTCAAAAGTTATGTGTTCAATGGAAAAACAATAAGAACATTCGTAGAAGTTTGTTGAAAGCAAAATTGATGAACTTTTCATAAATGGCAGAAGAACAAAATGATTGTGGAGCGATATTTTCTTTTAAGTTTTAAATAGCGATTATACGCTGTGATGCTGTGAAGTAGAATCGGGGATTTAGTTTAAATCTGTTTGTTTTGTGCTTTAGGCTGTACAGTACAAATTAGTTCGCGCTACGGTGCTATTTTTTATTTTTAATTTCCGTGTTTCTTTAGGGGTCGTTAGCGCCAACAAATAATTGATATTCTTCCAGGGGATGCAGTAATTAAAATAACTTACTCAAATTGCAGCTATTTAGGAGGGTTGAGGTTCATGACCCTAAATCTTTACAGAATTGCTATTAAATCCGCCGGGATAATATTTTTTTTTTGCCTAATTTATACCGTTACAATATTTCATATTTATTTGCCATTTGGTTTTTTTGTGTGGTTGTCGTTTCATATTAATTATGTTGCGATACATAAAGATAGGAAATGAGCGAGTAACAAGCCAATGAACGATCATATTCGGTTGTCATGATAATACACAAGCTGATTTATGTCAAAATCAGTTGTTTCCAGATTACTAACCCCATTACAAAGACTCTCATTCGTTCAACTGAATTGTATCGATTGAAATCAATTATTTTACAATTTCAAACGACACCAATTATATACGTCATTTTCTCGTCGTTATCATACTTTACATATGCATATGTAATAAATTGTACGGCAAAATTATCACCATCCAAATTTTTTATAACTTAAATAAATTCCAAATTTCAATACATTTCTTACCAAATTACTTAAAGATCTTTAAAGATTGGAGGTTTTTGAGATGTGCTGCTGAAGGAGAATGCTTACTGTGTCACGGATAACTAACAGTTCGAACATATCTATCCTTAATGAAATTAGACCCAAACAACGTGTCTCGAGCATGTTCTGCAGCCCTCAGAAGTTTTTGGACATTTAACGAGAGATAAAATATTGGGCATCTTATAATTTTCTTTAAAACTCTCATGGCGAATAGAAACATATACACGTCCCACATTACGAGAAACCTCTTAGGTAAGAAGAAGGTGCTAATAATTCCTCATCGTTTGCTAGAGTACATAGCAATTGCATTAAAACACAGATTCACAATAAAACTACTCAAATTTCTACCTAGGATATTAAAACCCCATAAGGGCGGGAAAGCTCGCAAATTTTAAACAGATGATGCGCAGGATGAAAATAGATATACTAGGCTTGGGTGAGGTCAGGTGGACAGACTCTGGACAAGAGAGGACATAGCATGGTCACATATTTTATTCTGGAGGAACCACCCATAAAGCGGAAGTCGCAATTATGGCATCAAAGCAAATAAAAAATGACAGTTCTGAATTTCGTGCGTTTTAACGAAAAAATAATGTTACTAATTATATAGACAGAGTCGTCATCGTCGTCAACTTATTTGACGCCACTCCTGGCGCATCGCCTCTTCTCTGCCTGTAATACTGGCAACTTACATTACAGGTGGACCTACAGTTTAGCGTGGATTCCGAACCACTGGAGTTTGATTTCTCATCTAACTCCGGACCAGAAAAGGTTTTTAGTCATGAAACCCCATGGAAATGGCAAGGCGGGTTGGGGAGTTGTGGCAGTGTTGGACATTTAAATATTTAAATAAATATTTGTATGTTGTGGGGCGCGAACTCCAGACAGAGTAATGAACATTGAACAACGCCCCAATAAACCCGCAGATGTCGAGAAGTTAACGACGTACATGAAATTTTAAAAACGAAAAGGGAGACAAAAACATAATCATGGGAGATTTTAAAGCAAAAGTAAAATCTGTAATTGATGGCAAAACAGTTGGAAAGTACGGTCTTAGAGACACGAATGAAAGGGGCTTCAATTTTCTGTTAAATAGAATCTCATAATTGGAAATTCGTCGTCGTCAGCTTCTTAGGAAGCCACTCCTGACGTTTAGCCTCTTCTCTGCCTGTAATGCTGGCAACTTACATTACAGGTGGACCTACACTTTAGCGTGAATTCCGAACCACAGGAGTTACATGATATCTTATTTAACTCCGGACCAGAGAAGGTTTTAGCCATCAAACCCCACGTTGACAAGGTGAGGTTGGGGCAGAGTTGGGCATTTAAATATTTAAATGAATATTTTGCATGCTGTGGAGCGCGAACCCACGATCTTGCACTCAGCACCGGATGGCTCTACTGCTCAGTTACACTGCCACCCCAGTGGCATTGGAAATACAGCCTTCAAATTACACCCACGAAGGTTGTATACGTGGAAATTCCCGAAAGATAGATTACATTATACATTATAATCAAAGTTTAAAGGCATATAGTAAAGCTGTTAAAACATACCCTGGTGCAGATTCTGACTCTTACCATAACCCCTTCATAACGGACCTCCGAATGAGAAGATATAAAGGATCCCAAAGTACAATCGATATACGTAAAATCAAAACTCCCGAGGCTCGTCACGAAATTTAATAAACTTGAGATGGAAATGAAAAAATTAAATTACAACCAGAAAATACTGAAGTAAAAACATTGATGCCCAGGCATCAATTTAAAAAGCACTAACGAAAGTTCAAGAAGATGAAATAGCATGAGTAGAAAATAGTAAGAAAAAATAATGAATGACCCAACATATCCTGGATCTAATGGACGAAAGACGAATGCTGAAAGGAAAAAGAAACGAATATTGAGAGCTAAACAACGTAATCCGAAAGAAGTGTAGAGGGGTGAAGGAAAAGCGGCTGATGGAATATTGCGAAGAAGAAACATGACACATTCAACGTGTACTGTAAGTAAAAAAATGAGAGGTAAAATACGCAGACATTAAGTACTTGTTAGTTATAAAATAAAGACAATAATCTAATACTAGATACATGAGAACACTACAAATCTGGAAGAAGTGGACATATATTAATAAAAATTGAAGTATTACATGCTAAAAATGAAGTATTACATGCTATAAAGCTACAGAAAGTAGAAAAGCAACCGGTCCAGCTGGTATTCACGGCGAAGGTTTCAAAATTATTTCAGACGACGGTCCATATTTTGGTCGTCTGGTGTCACTGCTCAACAGAGTATATAATACTTCAGGCAAGATCCTTCAAGACTGGTTAAAGTAAACTTTCGTCACCTTACTAAAGGAAGCATTAATCTAAATGCCACTATTATTGACTAATGTTTTATATATTATCATAAAACATTCGACAGTGTTAAACACCAAAAAATGATGAATATTGTTCAGAAAACTGGCATTGATAAACGATACATTCACTTCATAACAAAATTATACTGCGATTAAACGGCCGCTAATTATCACATTAGGATTTGGCGCGCAAGCCCGTAACTCGGTTCCTATGGAAAGTTTTATGAACTATTACGTTAAAATATCTTCCTTACTTAATTTTCTTTACGACTGTTTGGAAAAATTTGATTACAAGCCAGCAATAAAACAATTAAGAATTTTTTTAGATTTTGTTGTTTTTTACAAATAGAATAAAAACGATAATGCTAAAATCCAAGGCCAGTACGTTGCTAATGTTTCGCTCGCCACTGAAAGAGCATTCTCAAGGTTCCCAAGTACGCTTTCCAAAATGGCGAAGGCAACAACAAATGAATCTACGCAACTCAAACCTAAATGTTTGAAAATTATTTTCGCTTAAAATGAGTTTGCAGCATAAAATATGAAATACAAAATAAAAAGACAATCGATAAGGGGTAAATTAAAAGTCAAAAGTTGACTTTTAGTGTCGCAATTCTTGATTCGGAAAGTGTAAATTAGCGTCCCTTTAAATTTAAGAAAGCAGTGAATATCTCATTCTGTTCTAGAGATTTACATATAAAACTAATAGAAATTCGAATTAGCAAAGCAAAGTTGTAAAAATCCCCACAGCTGAATATTTTATAAGAAATTTATATTTAACGCCACGGCGTGAGGGAGGTGGAAGGAAACTGTATTATTGTAACTTAATATAAAATTAGGTTCTTGTTTTAGATGGTTAGTGTATTTTGTTCGAAATTGATAGGGTGTGAAGTGGACGAAAGGCGAAGGCGTTTGTTGTGTAAGTAAGTATATGTCCAGGACTCGGGACCCTTAAGGAAGCTGCCTTGACTCTTAATTGGAGCTGTTCTAACGAGCATGATTACTGCGGTCAGCCGTGTCAGGAGCACCTCTAATACCACCCGTCATCAACGTTATACCTTTAGATTAGGGTAGACGCCGGGTTGCCGCTTTTCCTCCTGCGATTTCTATTATCCCCTATCCCATTAAACCACTAACTTACATTGCTCTGAACAATTGCCAGTTTCAATTTCCAAACTCTTAATTGAGCTG
Organism: Gymnusa sp. GC000175; assembly: GCA_030264735.1. Classification (NCBI taxonomy): domain Eukaryota; kingdom Metazoa; phylum Arthropoda; class Insecta; order Coleoptera; family Staphylinidae; genus Gymnusa; species Gymnusa sp. GC000175. The sequence continues at coordinate 1,414 of JARJDX010027891.1, read as the reverse complement.
CTTCGTAATACCAAAGTCGCCAATTTATTTATGAATACATATAATTAAAACATTTTATTCAACACAGCGACATATATCGGTTGAATTTTCTTGTGCGCTACAATGAATTATTGTTTTACTACCTAAGATGTAAATTTCCAAATGTATTTTGCAATTTGCGAAAGCATAGCACATATTTGTGCGTTCTGAATCTCAAGTAGTCATGTGAGAATTTTCATATCCAAATAAAGAGAAACAATGTATTACTTTATCATACGAACTTAAAAACATTTATAAAGGATTACTCCATTCATTCGCCTATACAAACGGAATTTTAACTAGATATCTATTCAATTCTAACTTCAAGTTTACAAACAAACTACATATACATATTCTCTAGCGATATTATTCCATACATAATAATATTTACAGTGCACGATTCTCATTAATTATAATATCTCGTGTAATTACAAAATTTTAACGAATAATTATGAACAATATTTACTTTCCATTTAAATGAATTACAAAAAGAAAACAAAAATTACTTTGACCTGTAAAAAATGTTTAAATAAAAGTGTGTAGATATTTTAGACTGCGACCTACCAAGACCAATTGTACTAAAACCCTACTTCTAATGGATTCCTAGAGAGTCCACTTCTTTAGCGAAGTAAGTGTAGTTCTAGGTTCTAGGAGATAGGAGATGGAGTATTTACTTTTATCCCTTTAGGACACGTCATTGCTAGACATTCGCGAAGTATGTGTTTGGCTGTTTCATCCTTCAATCCGCACAACCTAAATGTGGTGTTGTTCACTTTGCCCAGTTTGTGACGATACACTGGGCAGATTTTGAAAGGCACAAAGCTTTTTGGTTCTGCCGTGGAAGATGTCAACAAACATTTTAGCCTGTATTGATTTCCCAATGTGCCATTTTGCACATTTTTCGCATTCTTCAATCACAGCCCTTCTGTGTGCTTTTGATAACCTTTGCAAATTCATTCGCATGCTCTACAGCAGAGGTGTCCAAACTACGGCCCGCGGGCAAGTGATTTTATCCGGCCCGCGAAGGTTTTTATAAAATACTGATTTTTCCGCGCGAATCCGTTTGACTTTAAAATATATAACCTTAACAAACATTAAATGACACATTGAAAAATTTATGTTTTATTATTATGTTATCAGGCAATAAATTTTATACATTTGATGAAACTTATTAAATTTTACTCGCTTGAAACTCGAAAAATATCAATTACATTTCTCTAATGCTTCAAAGACAAGAACAATAAATAAAACACAAAAAAAAATAGACACCAAATAAAACTTTGCAACATCTTCATGTTTATAAACTTTTTCGATATATTTAATTCCTCTATTAAAAATTGTAACCAATTTGAACCGCTGGAAAGAACAATAATGTCAGTGATATTTCATATTGTCA
>JARJDX010027806.1:0-19090 GCA_030264735.1 Gymnusa sp. GC000175 | reverse complement strand
AAATAATTTTTAGGATTTTGTGCATTTTACAAATTTTGACTTTGATAGCTCGTAATTTAAAGGCAGTTGTAGATTTTTTTTAATTTTTTGCATTTTTACATAAAGTATTAAACCAGTAATATTTTCTGCAAATTTTGTCCAATTTTGACTTGAAATCTCAAAATGGTGGACAAAAAAGTTAAAAAAAATTATTTTTTTGATTTTGTGCATTTTGAAAATATTATTATATATTATTATACTCGTATTTTAAAGACCGTTGAGAATTTTTGCAAATTTCTTAAATTTTTACATAAAGCATTAAATCAAAAATAATTTGTAAAATTTTTGTCCAATTATGACATGACATTCAAAAATGGGAAATAAGAAAGTTGGAACAAATTATTTTTAGGATTTTGTGCGTTTTAAAAATTTTGACTTTGATAGCTCGTAATTTTAAGGCAGTTGTAAATTTTTGTAAATATCTTGGATTTTTACATAAAGTATTAAACCAGTAATATTTTCTGCAAATTTTGTCCAATTTTGACTTAAAATCCTAAAATGGCAGACAAAAAAGTTTAAAAAAATAATTTTTTTGATTTTGTGCATTTTGCAAATATTGACTTTGATGACTCGTATCTTAAAGGCCGTTGAAATTTTTTTCATATTTCTTAAATTTTTACATGAAGCATTAAATTAAGAATATTTTCTAAAAATTTTGTCCAATTATGACATAACATCCTAAAATGACGAACAAAAAAGTTGGAACAAATTTTTTTAAGATTTTGTGCATTTTACAAATTTTGACTTTGATAGCTCGTAATTTAAAAGCAGTTGTAAATTTTTGTAAATTTCTTGGATTTTTATACAAAGTATTCAACTAGTAATGTTTTGTGCAAATTTTGTTCAATTTTAACTTGACATCTCAAAATGGCGAACAAAAAGGTTGAAAAAAAATATTTTTTTGATTTTGCGCATTTTACAAATTTTCACTTTGATAGCTCCTATTTTCAAGGCAGTTGTGGAAGTTTGTAATATTCTCGAAATTTTACAGAAAGTATTAAACCAGTAATATTTTGTGCAAATTTTGTACAATTTTGACTTGACATCCTAAACTGGCGAACAAAAAAGTGGGAAGAAATTAATTTTAGGATCTTGTGCATTTTACAAATTTTGACTTTAATAGCTCGTAATTTAAAGGCAGTTGTAGATTTTTGTAAATTTCTTAGATTTTTACATAAAGTATTAAACCAGTAATATTTTCTGCAATTTTTGTCCAATTTTGACTTGATATCCCAAAATGGCTGACAAAAAGGTTAAAAAAAATATTTTTTTTAATTTTGTGCATTTTACAAATATTGACTTTGATGGCTAGTATTTTTAAGGCCGTTAAAATTTTTTTCATATTTCTTGAATTTTCACATAAAGCATTAAATTAAGAATATATTTTAAAAATTTTGTCCAATTATAACATGACATCTGAAAATGGCGAACAGGAAAGTTAGAACAAAGTTTTTTACGGATTTTGTGTATTTTACAAATTTTGACTTTGATAGCTAGCAATTTAAAGGCCGTTGTAAATTTTTGTAAATTTCTTGGATTTTTACACAAAGTATTAAACTAGTAATATTTTGTGCAAAATTTTGTCCAACTTTGACTTGACATCCTAAAATGGCGAACAAAAATGATGGCAAAAATTATTTTTTGATTTTGTGCATTTTACAAATGTTGACTTTAATGGCTCGTATTTTAAAGGCCGTTAAATTATAGCATTATATTAAAAATAATTTATAAAAATTTTGTTTAAATATGACATGAAATCCGAAAATGGCGAACAAAAAAGTGGAAAGAAATTATTTTTTGGATTTTGTGCATTTTACAAATTTTGACTTTGATAGCTCGTAATTTAAAGGCAGTTGTAGATTTTTGTAAATTTCTTAAATTTTTACACAAAGTATTAAACCAGTAACTTTTTGTGCAAATTTTGTTCAGTTTTCACTTGACATCCTAAAATGGCGGACAAAAAAATTGGAAAAAATTATTTTTTGGATTTTGTGCATTTTACAAATTTTGAGTTTGATAGCTCGTAATTAAAAAGCAGTTGTAGATTTTTGTAAATTTTTTGGATTTTTACACAAAGTATTAAACCAGTAATATTTTCTGCAAATTTTGTCCACTTTTGACTTGACATCCTAAAATGGCGAACAAAAAAGTTAGAAAAAATAATTTTTTTGATTTTGTGCATTTTAAAAGTATTGACTTAGATGGCTCGTATTTTAAAGGTCGTTGAAAATTTTTGTATATTTCTTAAATTTTTACATAAAGCAATAACTTATGAACATTTTGTAAAAATTTTGTCCAATTATGACATGACAAACGAAAATGGCGAACAAAAAAGTAGGAAGAAATTATTTTTACGATTTTGTGCATTTTACAAATTTTGACTTTTTTAGCTCGTAATTTATAGGCAGTTGTAGGTTTTTGTAAATTTTTTGGATTTTTACGTAAAGTATTAAACCAGTTATATCTTTTGCAAATTTTATCCAATTTTGACTTGAAATCCTAAAAAGGCGGACAAAAAAGTTGAAAAAAAATATTTTTTTTGATTTTGTGCATTTTACAAATATTGACTTTAATGGCTCGTATTTAAAAAAGGTCGTAGAAAATTTTTTGCATATTTCTTGAATTTTTACATAAAGCATTTACTTATGAACATTTTGTAGAAATTTTGTCCAATTATGACATGACAAACAAAAATGGTGAACAAAAAAGTAGGAAGAAATTATTTTAAGGATTTTGTGCATTTTACAAATTTTTACTTTGATAGCTCGTAATTTAAAGGCAGTTGTAAATTTTTGTAAATTTCTTGAATTTTTACACAAAGTATTAAACCAGTAATATCTTCTGCAAATTTTGTCCAATTTTGACTTAAAATTCTAAAATGGCGAACAAAAAAGTTGAAAAAATTTATTTTTTTGATTTTGTGCATTTTACAAATATTGACTTTGATGGCTCGTATTTTACAGGTCGTTGGAAATTTTTGCATATTTATTAAATTTTTACATAAATCATTAAATCAAGAATATTTTGTAAAATTATTGTCCAATTATGACATGACATCCGAAAATGGCAACAAAAAAGTGGAAAGAAATTATTTTTTTGATATTGTGCATTCCACAAATTTTGACTTTGATGGCTCGTATTTTAAAGGTCGTAATTTTTTTTTGCATATTTCTTGAATTTTTACATAAAGCATTTACTTATGAACATTTTGTAGAAATTTAGTTCAGTTATAACATGACATCCGAAAATAGCGAACAAAAAAGTTGGAAAAAATATTTTTTAGATTCGTGCTTTTTGATTTTGATGGGTCATAATTTAAACGCAGTTTGTAGCTACTTGAAAATTTCTAAAATTTTCACATAAGGTATTAAATGTGGTTTACAACCATCTTAAAATGTTGATTAATAAGCCGAAAATTGAACAATTTTTAATGGTTCATAGCCCATTTTGTGAATCACACGGTAAGAATTCGAAATTGTTTATTTTTTAAACAATGAAGAAAAATATAAAATAATTAAATTAGGATATAAAACAGGAAAAAAATGAAATAAATGAAAAGTATAGCAAGGCTTACAATAAAGTGGACACTCCAAAATCCAAAGCCCTGGCGGGTATGAATGTTCCAAATTGGCAACAAGCAGTCGTAAAATTTCCAGTTGTAATACCTTGTATAATATTTTAATAACGGTTATGGCCATTTTTAATTTTTTTGCACATTCATTAGTAGTTTAAAAGAAATGAAAGTATCACATATTTCTAGCCATAATTAATTGTTAAATAAAATTCTAATGGCAGATTTAGTATCATGTTATTTCACGATTTACATTATTTAAAATAAATAAAAAAAATAAAACAAATCAAAAGTGAGTGTGCAATTAAATTTTTGGTAAAAATGTGCGCAAATAAAAGCGCACACCTTAAGTATCAACAAAAACAGCGAAAGATTGTAAAAGCGCGCAGCTGTAATACTTAATATCTGATTATATTGTTTTCCGGTATAAATGCAATTGATATTATTTGTTCCTGCTACTGATTTATGAAAAGTGCCATTATAAACAACGTCACGAAAAAAAGTAAAATACTTGAGCACATATTTCGCGTTGCCATTTCTCTCTTAGTCGCAGTGCGATAAAAGTGAAAGTTTACAAGATCTCTACGTAGGCGTACAACTTCCACAGTCCTAAACTGTATGTTAAAAAGTTTTAAAATTAAGTCGAGACCGCGCTCGCGCGCCTGCCTTTACTTTCTTTCAGATTGCTAAACCAAATTTTTGATATGTTAATCTAATCTTAATGTATCACAACCTATTATAGCTTTACGCACAAGCCGCGTAAGCAGAAAGGAAATATGAAATTAATTTTAATAAATCCCGTAAATGGTAGAAATGCGTGGTAATTTTAAAATGATATTAATAATTATGTATTAAATCAATTTGATTCTTAATGCATAATTTATGCACAATTTTTAATTTATTTTACCTGAATGGATAGGTGCATGTATTTTTTTCGGCTGTATTAAAGTGAAAGTTGAGTGTATTATAAAGTTTTCCTGTATCATTTCTTTAAAAATCAATGATCAATACCCATTTTGTTTTCTATTTTACAAATTCATATTTATTTCGGGGTTTGGATTAACACGATTTTATTAGAATAAATTACTTTTTCCCGAAATACAATTTTTAACAGTTTTTATTTTATTACCTAACTATTTCATCAATATTTTTATGTATTATACATTTTTGTATTATTTTTTGCATCGAAGTATTTAAACACCAATAAACGTCGCATTTTTTTTTTCGTACCGCGTTTCTAGTCGATGGTAATTAAGTTATAACTATAAACTACATGTTGTCTTTTAATGTTTATAATTAAACTGGATGGGCCACCGAGTAGTTATCACTGCACCATTTGTGGAAAAGGTCCTTAAGACATAATAAGCTTTACAAGATTTATGCCGCTTCCATATGTATTAATTACCTAGTTATTTGCAGGCAATTAAAAACGTTTGATATGTTTCAGTCAAAATTTAGCTTCGAGAAATGTTTTCTCTCTTTTGATTGGTAAATTATTATTATTAATGTTGCTATTACTATTATTATGTTTTATTTTGATTTGTGTTTTTATAATATTGATGACAACATGATTTAAATTAATCAAAGAGTAGCAGTTCATGGGTTTTTAAAACGCATAATTGGTTAATCGAAATACTTGTTTAAAAAAAAAATCTAAAAAGAAAAGAAAATTAAAGAAGTGAAGCTGATGCCTAAAAGACAAAATCCAGATTTTAAAAATAATACTATGACTGGATTTAGGTATCTCCGCATGTATGTGTTTTCTTTTCCTAATCCAGCATCAAAAATTCTCATTTTTTAAGAAAATATAAAAAATTAGTTTACAATTTTGGCGTTAATTTTAAAATTTTTGGAATTATTGTACGACATTATAAAAGAACATCAAATTTTGATTTAAATGCATATCTAAACCAATTTTGTTTCCATTATTTTCTTTCCTTAATCCAGCGTCAAAAATTGTCATTTTTAAGCGACACCTAAAGATATCAATTTTTTATCATTTTTTAATTTTCGACGTTGATTTTTAAATTTTTGCAAATATTCTACGCGATTATAAAAGAGCATTAAATTTTACTTTAAATGTATGTCAAAACCAATTTTGTTTTTCGTGTATTTTCTTCTCGTGATTCAGCGTCAAAAATTGTCATTTTTAAGCGACACCTATAAATATAAATTTTTGATCATTTTTAAATTTTCGACATTAAGTTTTTGAAAATATTTTATACGATTATAAAAGGGCAATAAATTTTGCTTTAAACGCATGTCAAAATTAGTTTTGTTTCCCGTATTTTGTTCCCTTAATCCAGCTTCAAGAAATGTAATTTTTTTGAGGAAAATCAATTTTTGTTTAATTTTAAAATTTTTGCGGTAATTTTTAAATTTTTGGAATTATTTTACGACGTCATAAAGAAGTATTAAATTTTGATTTAAATGCATGTCAAAACCAATTTTGTTTCCTTTCTTTCCTTTTCTTACCAGCTTCAAAATTGTCATTTTTTAAGCGACACACAAAGAAATCATTTTTAAATTTTCGACGTTAATTTTTAAATTTTTGAAAATATTTTATGCAATTCTAAAAGAGCAATAAATTTTGCTTTAATTAAAGTCAAAACTAATTTTGTTTCCCATATTTTCTTCCCTTAATCGAGCTTTAAAAATTGTCATTTTTAAGAGAAATATAAAAAGTCAATTTTTTTTAATTTTAAAATTTTAACGTTAATTTTTAAATTTTTGGAATTATTTTACGACAATAAAAAAGAGTATTAAATTTTGCTTTAATGCTTGTCAAAACCAATTTTGTTTCCCGTGTTTTCTTCCCTTAATCCAGCTTCAAAAATTGTTATTTTTTAAGGAATTATAAAAAATCAATTTTTGTTTAATTTTAAAATTTTGACGTTAATTTTAAAATTTTTGGAATTATTTTACGACGTTTTGAAAGAGCATTAAATTTTGCTTTAAACTCATATCAAAACAAATTTGGTTTTCCGTATTTTCTTCCCTAAATCCAGCTTTAAAACATGTAATTTTTTTAAGAAATGTAAAAAATCAATTATTGTTTAATTCTAAATTTTGGCGTTAATTTTAAAATTTTTGAAAATATATTATGCCATTATAAAAGAACATTAAATTTTGTTTTAAATGCATGTGAAAACTAATTTTGTTTCCCTGATTTTCTTACCTTAATCCAGAAAATTGTCATTTTTAAACAAAAAAATATTAAAAATCAATTTTTGTGAAATTTTAAAATTTTGACGTTAATTTTTAAATTTTTGGAATTATTTTACGACATAATAAAAGAGCATTAAATATTGCTTTAAATGCATGTCAAAACAAATTTGGTTTTCCGTATTTTCTTCCCTAAATCCAGCTTTAAAACATGTAATTTTTTTAAGAAATGTAAAAAATAAATTATTGTTTAATTCTAAATTTTGGCGTTAATTTTAAAATTTTTGAAAATATATTATGCCATTCTAAAAGAAATAAATTTTGTTTTAAATGCATGTGAAAACTAATTTTGTTTCCCTGATTTTCTTACCTTAATCCAGCAAATTGTCATTTTTAAACAAAAAAATATTAAAAATCAATTTTTGTGTAATTTTAAAATTTTGACGTTAATTTTAAAATTTTTGGAATTATTTTACGACGTTTTGAAAGAGCATTAAATTTTGCTTTAAACTCATATCAAAACAAATTTGGTTTTCCGTATTTTATTCCCTAAATCCAGCTTTAAAACATGTAATTTTTTTAAGAAATGTAAAAAATCAATTATTGTTTAATTCTAAATTTTGGCGTTAATTTTAAAATTTTTAAAAATATATTATGCGATTATAAAAGAGCATTAAATTTTGTTTTAAATGCATGTGAAAACCAATTTTGTTTCCCTGATTTTTTTACCTTAATCTAGCAAATTGTCATTTTTAAAAAAAAAATATTAAAAATCAATTTTTGTGTAACTTTAAAATTTTGACGTAAATTTTAAAATTTTTGGAATTATTTTACGACGTTTTAAAAGAGCATTAAAGTTTGCTTTAAATTTATATCAAAACCAATTTTGTTTCGCGTATTTTCTTTCCTTAAACCAGCTTCAAAAATTGCCATTTTTAAAGGAATTATAAAAAATCAATTTTTGTTTAATTTTAAAATTTTTAAAAATATTTTATGCGATTATAAAAGAGCAATAAATTTTGTTTTATATTCATGTCAAAACCAATTTTGTTTCCCGTATTTTCTTTCCTTAATCCAGTTTTAAAAATTTCCATTTTTAAAGTAATTATAAAAAATCAATTTTTGTTTTATTTTAAAATTTTGGCGGTATTTTTAAATTTTTGAAATTATTTTACGACAATATAAAAAAATATTATATTTTGATATAAATGCATGTCAAAACCAATTTAGTTTCCATTATTTTCTCTCTTTAATCCAGCTTCAAAAATTGTCATTTTTAAGCGCCACCTAAAGATATGAATTTTTGATCATTTCTAAATTTTTGACATTAATTTTTAAAATTTGAAAAAATATTTTTTGCGAATATAAAAGTGCAATAAATTTTGCTTTAAATTCATGTCACAACCAATTTTGTTTTCCGTATTTTCTTTCCTTAATCCAGCTTCAAAAAATGTCATTTTTTAAGCGACACCTAAAGATATCAATTTTTGATTCTTTTTAAATTTTTGACGTTAATTTTGAAAAAATATTTTCTGCGATTATAAAAGAGCATTAAATTTTACTTCAAATGCATGTCAAAACCAATTTTGTTGCCCTTATTTTCCTTCCTTAATCCACCATCAAAAATTGTCATTTTTTAAATGACAACTGAAGATATCAATTCCTGATCATTTTTAAATTTTCGCCGTTAATTTTTAAATTTAAAAAAATATTTTATGCTATTATAAAAGAGCATTGAATTTTAAATTAAATGCATATAAAAACCAATTTTGTTTCCCGCATTTTCTTCCCTTAATCCAGCTCCAAAACATGTAATTTTTTAAGGAAATGTAAAAAATCAATTTTTGTTTAATTTTAAAATTTTGAAAATAAATTTTTTGAAATATTTTTGCGACATTATAAAAGAGCATTAAATTTTGTTTTTAATGCATATCGAAACCAATTTTGTTTCCAGAATTTTCATCCCTTAATCCAGCTTCAAAAATTGTCATTTTTTAAGAAAATATAAAAAATCAATTTTTGTTTAATTTTAAAATTTTGACGTTATTTTTAAAATATTTTTACATCATAAAAAAACATTAAATTTTGTTTTAAATGCATGTCAAAACCAATTTTGTTTCCCAAAGTTTCATCCCCTAATCCAGCTTCAAAAATTGTCATATTTTAAGGAAATATAAAAAATCAACTTTTGTTTAATTTTAAAATTTTGACGTTAGTTTTCAAATTTTTGAAATAATTTTATGACATTAAAAAAGAGCATTAAATTTTGCTTTAAATGCATGTCAAAATCAATTTTGTTTCCCGAATTTTCATCCCTTAATCCAGCTTCAAAAATTGTCATTTTTTAAGGAAATATAAAAAATCAATTTTTGTTTAATTTTAAAATTTTGACGTTAATTTTTAAATTNATTTTTGTTTCTGTTAATTTCTTTTCTTAATTTACCTTCAAAAGTTGCCATTTTTTAAGCAGACACAAAAAATCAAGTTTTGTTCATTTTTAAATTTTTAACGTTGATTTTTAAATTTTTGGAAATATTTCTTATAATTATAGAAGAGCATTAAATTCTGCGTTAAATTCGTGTCAAAACCAATTTTGTTTCTACTTATTTTTTCCCTTAATCCAATCTCAAAAATTATCATTTTCTAAGGAAACATGAAAAAATCAAGTTTTGTTTATTTTTAAATTTCTGACGTTAGTTTTCAAATTTTTGAAAACATTCTACGTGATTATGAAAGAGAATTAAATTTTATTTAAAAAACCGTAACATTTTCCACAAAAAAACAAATGAAGGAAATTTATCAACTTAAAGAAACAACATACTGCTTTTATTGCTTGCTTTCTACTTTAAATATTGATGCGAAAGAACTAGGTGGGTGCAAGCCTATAAAGAACTTTATTGTTATTTCACCCAGCTAGATCCATTACAGTTGTTACTCCTCTAGCAAAACCACGAGAATAAACTTTATTTAAAAAATTAATATTTTTTTACCATCCGGTGTTATGAAAACAAATTACACAAATTGCGTGATTAAAATTAATTAAATTAATTATTCCAATCGATACAATAAATGGAGTAAAATTAATTCATCACAATGCTGTTTATTTTATATTGTATCATTTAAACTTACAGTGATTATCGACTTAGCGAGGTCTTTCTGTCTTGTTAATTGTGATTTGAGTATGTCAAAGTTTGTTATGTACAAATTCAGGAGTAAGATTGTTTTTTGATATTTCAGAGGTTGAGTTTTACTAAAATTATTTTAATTGCAGCAAAAACGCATTTTTGACCCTCCAGGTGATCTCCTTGTTGTACCACCTGAAAGAGCATACATGGGTGAGAGTTGAAATTTGGCACACAAAAGTTAGCTCAAATGGATGCACGAAAATCCGTTATAATCACAAATTATTAAATGTGCAAAATAAGAAAATTCTGACTATGCAACCAACATCACTCTACCTTACACAATGTCATGTCAGTGTGGATTCTAACCTAAAATCCAAGACGTTGATTTTTAAACGGCGATATTTCTAGTTTAATAATATTATGTAGATTCAACCCTATATCAAAAATACTTTTCCAACACTACACTACATTAAATGATTAAGGTTTTATCTTGCACGAAATGATTATTACATATTTGCGACTAAAAACATTTTTAACAACCTATAAAAATGTTTCTTTTTTTATCAATACTTTGTGTTTTAATACACTTCTTTATTAATTCTTAACATGCAAAGAAAATATCCGTCTACAACGCGGAAAATTGTAATTATATAATATATAATTTTCCAGTAATTTGTGTGATTACATGTAAATTTTAAATTAAATGTCAAATCTGGGACAAACTAAATAAATTAAAAAGCAATTTTTTGAGTATAATTATTGGATATTATGTGGAATGTGCGTACGATGTATAAGAGCAGCGGACTTGCTCAGGTCACCAACGAAGAAATACGATGAAAAAAAAAATGTGTAGTCACCACATCTATTATCACAAAAAATATCCGTGTTACTTACGGTGTATGTGTTAAAGCTTTTTACTTCATTTATAGTCGCCGTCGCCTTTCTACAGATGCAATTAATTTTTTCCCAATGACAAATAGCAATCCAGTTCCCGAAGTTGAACCTGGAAATTTACCCAGAAAAACTTTAGTCTACCACTGAGCCACCGTTCTCCTCTTAATGTTCATAAATAATATATTATTAAATTGATGGATAGCCACTTACTAATTAATAAAATTGAAGCAATTAAATACGTTACGTTTATTGTTAATGCTGCCATGCATTTAAATTAATTTTGACATTTAAGGGTGTAATAATGTTCAAGCATTTGTTTGATCTATATATTTAGTTGGGTACTGCCGAGCCCCAGATTACTTCGATAAGGTCAAATGTTAAAAGTTCATCCGGGTAGTGGAATTCAATTTCATCAACTTTATTTTAGAAACAACCACAATGTTGAAAACTCTTTAATATTATTAAATACTTTGCGTTATAAATATTTTAGCAAAATATTTTGAAACATTACTAAAAAATATTTTAATTATTAAATTTAAATATGTCGACGTTGAGTATTTTTATTAAATATCTAATTTAAAAATTATTACACCAAATGGATTTTTTTTCATTACTTTTAATGTCAAATTTCATGCTTAATTAGAGTCTGAAATCAGTTTTACTTTTTTCACGCGGTTTTTAGATATCTTTAATGACATGAGGAAAATCGAAATTTTAGACAAAAAATGAAATATAGTCATGAAGTTGTCCGTAAATCACAATTATGCGGATTTATATGCAAAAATATACACATGAAGTTGGATACGAAACACAAACCGTGCGGAATAATATGCAAAAAATTAAATGTAGTCATGAAGTTGTCCGTAAAACACAATAATGCGGATTTATATTCAAAAATATACACATGAAGTTGTATGCGAAAGACAAACCGTGCGGAATTTTAGGCAAAAAATTAAATATAGTCATGAAGTTGTCCGTAAAACACAATAATGCGGATTTATATTTAAAAATATACATATGAAGTTGTATGCGAAAGACAAACCGTGCGGAATTTTATGCAAAAAAATTAAATAAAGTCATGAAGTTGTCCGTAAAACACAATAATGCGGATTTATATGCAAAAATATACACATAAAGTTGTATGCGAAACACAAACCGTGCGGAATTTTATGCAAACAATTAAATATAGTCATGAAGTTGTCCGTAAAACACAAATATGCGGATTTATATGCAAAACTATACACATGAAGTTGTATACGAAACACAAACCGTGCGGAATTTTATGCAAAAAATGAAATATAGTCATGAAGTTGTCCGTAAAACACAATTATGCGGATTTATATGCAAAAGTATACCCATGAAGTTGTATGCGAAACACAAACCGTGCGGAATTTTATGCAAAAAATTAAATATGGTCATGTAGATATCCAATTATTGTTTTCAAGTTAATTAATAAATAACGTAATTCCAATAATAAGTAAATATTATTTTAAAAATTGTGGTGGAGGTGCCGGGTAGTACATACAGATATTGACAATAGTAATCGTAATACTGAAAACCCCAATAAATCCACAAGTTAAAAGCTTGACAAGTAAAAAGTTTAAGAAATTCATTATTTGTGCTTTCGTAGGTCAATTAACTTGAGTTGGTCAACTGACCCAGCTTTCTTTCAATTGAAACCCATTTATTACAGGAAAGAACTGAATGGTATTGTTCATGCAATCGTGGTGCATCAAAGTCTCTTGTAACGATCGTGCAAAGTGTTTGTGTTTGCAATCTTCGAGGTAAATGCAATTTTGGGCTTAAAACTTGAACAAACAACATAAAAGTAAAAAAAAACGTGAAATAAAAGCAATAAAAAATTTGAGGTGTTTTTCACTCGAATTTCCCGTTAATTGATTTTTTGCATGTAAATCCGCATTATTTATGTTTCGAATATAACTTTATGGCCATATTTAATTATCCATACCAACTAAACAATAAGGCATTTTAGGTATACCACGTGACCAATATGGCGGCTGTTAGCAAGCAATCTTCTGTCAAAACTGTGCATTGAATCTTTTAATGTAGATGCAAGATACTTATAACCTCCTGTCAAGCTTTCTAAAGCTTTTAAAGTCTGTTAACAACCCCATCTGACAAGAGGTAATTTAAATCCGCCATTTTATTACATTTTAGAATTTAAATCCACCCAATTTGTTTATCGCTGGTTATTTTTGATAGATAGGCATAAAGTTGTATTCAAAAGTAAAATTGTGCATAGTTTTAAGCAAAAAATTGTATGTATTACCATGAAATTGTCCGTGAAACACGACTTGTGCGGATTTATATGCAAAAATATGCACATGAAGTTGTAAACGAAACGCAAACAGTGCGGAATTTTATGCAAAAAATTAAATATAGTTATGAAATTGTTCGTGAAACACAACTTGTGCGGATTTATATGCAGAAAAAAATAAAATAGTCTTGAAGTTGTATACGAAACACAAAGTATGCGGAATTTTAAGCAAAAAATTATGTATAGTTTTCATTTAAACATAACTCGTGTAGATGTTTAGATGCAAAAAATACCCATGAAGTAAAGCTGTAAAAAGATTAAAAAAAGTCATGAAATTGTGTACGACATACAAACTGTGCGGAATCTTGGACAAAAAATTAAATATACTCATGAAGTTGTCCGTGCAACACAACTTGTGCGGATTTATATGCAAAAATATGCACATGAAGTTGTAAACAAAACACAAACCGTGCGGAATTTTATGCAAAAAATTAAATATAGTCATGAAATTGTCCGTGAGCGGATTTTAAAGCAAAAAGTTATGTATAGTTCTCATTTATACACAAAAACGGGCAGATGTTTAGATGTACAAAAAGAAATTAAACATTATCATAAAGCTGTAAAAAGATAAAAAAAAGTCATGAAATTGTGTACGACATACAAACTGTGCGAAATCTCAGAGAAAAAATTAAATATAGTCATGAAGTTGTCCGTGAAACACAACTTGTGCGGATTTATATGCAAAAATATGTACATGAAGTTGTAAACGAAACACAAACCGTGCGGAATTGTATGCAAAAAATTAAATATATAGTCATGAAGTTGTTCGTGAAATACATCGTGTGCGGATCTATATGCAAAAATATACACATGAAGTTGGAAACGAAACGCACAAACCGTGCGGAATTTTATGCAAAAAATTAAATATAGTCATGAAGTTGTCCGCGAAACACGTTTTGTACGGATTTATATGCAAAAAATTAAAATTTGTCCGTGCGCTAAACAAAATGATTTTTTTTCACAAAACACCCGTAACTTTATGACTACTGAAGAATTTTAATAAAAAGTAAGAACATGAAGTTAGTAAAAAAAATAAAATAAATTCATTGAGCATTTTTCAATCTATAAATATGTTTTAAGATCTGTAAAAGTGTTTCTGTCGCGTTCGAGAATTTCTCATTAAAATTTCAGAACTTTTTTACAAGAAATTGGAACATAAAGTTTCGTGATTTATAAAAATAGCAATAAGAATAGGTTCTGGACAAAAAACAAGTTTCAAGTTTGCTTTAAAAAGTATTAATTGTACAGTTTAAAAATTAACAGTGTCGTTATAGAAAATGGCGGTGCGGTTACCCCTTTTACGAATTTAAAAGATTCCTTTAGGCGGAAACATATATTTAAATAATTATCAGCTAATTAGATTAGCATTACGTTTTTACAGCAATAATTTTACCAGTTAGAGCCACCCATAAAGATTAAAAGAATCTACAAGTAAATCCTAAAAACTTTTTAACGATCTATCAGTATATGTAATAATAAATAGGAGTTCAAAGTTGCCTCCCTTCTCCTTCACTCCGTTACCTGGGGGTGGTGGTAAAGATAACTTGAAACAATCGAATGGCCCCCTTAAAACCAATAAATTTTTGTTGAGAATATTTGTATGCTGCTTATTTCTCGAGATATTCCTGTGGATTTTATAAAATGGGTTAATCCACATTTTCTATAGTTGCCTCCCTTTCCTTTCACCCCTTCACCTGGGGGTGGGGGTAAAGAAAACTTAAGACAATTGGATGGCCCCCTTAAAACCAATAAACTTTTTTTAAGAATATTTTTTTGTATGATGCCTATTTCTTGAGATATTCCTGTGGATTTTTAAAATGGGTTAATCCACATTTTCTAAAGTTGCCTCCCTTTCCCTTCACCCCTTCACCTGGGGGTGGGGGTAAAGAAAACTTAAGACAATTGGATGGCCCCCTTAAAACCAATAAACTTTTGTTGAAAATATTTTTTTGTACAATGCATATTTCTCGAGATATTCCTGTGGATTTTTCAAAATGGGTCAATCCACATTTTTTGATGCCTTA
This sequence comes from Gymnusa sp. GC000175, assembly GCA_030264735.1. Classification (NCBI taxonomy): domain Eukaryota; kingdom Metazoa; phylum Arthropoda; class Insecta; order Coleoptera; family Staphylinidae; genus Gymnusa; species Gymnusa sp. GC000175. The sequence goes on along the minus strand of JARJDX010027806.1, from coordinate 3,934 downwards.
AAGATAACTCCATGTTTTTTTTTACATAAAAATTTTGTGTAGTTAAATAATAAATATGTAAATGAATTATAACTTTGTTATAAAATTAAATTATTTGCTTTGATAAAAAGCACAATTAATCACAATTGTGTCCGTAGTGGTTGATGTTAAATAGTTGAAATTGTTATAATCAATTGTGTCAAAAGTATGTGTTATTATGTTGGTGGGTCATGGCCATATTTTTCCGTCGATGTAAATTTCGTGGGCCCTATTTGGTAGCAGCAAAACTAAAAACGCTCCTGCGCAGGATACCTCCATCGACCAGACCAGCCCTGACCTCGACACACAATCCATTGCGGGTCAAACTTAGGGTGGAATGAAATTACTTGACTTACTAACTCATATTTCTCTGTACACGTTTTTAGACTGTTTGGATAAAAATAAATGCTCGTGGAAATATATTTTTATCTAAATCTCGAGTAAATAGATATTTTATGATTTTGCTTGAAACAAAAGACGCACAAATACTTTCAGAACCGAGGATTTTTTGTAAAATTAAATTACTTTTCAGGACCAACTTCACGGTTTGAATTATAAGGATTTTTGTAGAATAAAACTTTTTAGTGCCATTCTCACGTTTTAAATTATTGCATTATTAAATTTTTGTAAAACTTTTCAGGACCATATTCACGGTTTAAACCAATTTTTTTTTGTAAAGGCCAAATGACTCTTCAGACCATATTCACAATTTAAATCAAATTTTTTTGTAATGACTTTTCAGGACCATATTCACGGTTTAAATTACAATTTTTTTGTAAAACTCAAATGACAGTTTCAGGACCATTTTCACGGTTTAAATCAATTTTCTTTCGTAAAAGCCAAATGACATTTCAGGAGCATATTCACGGTTTAAATCAATTTTCTTTTGTAAAACTCATTTCAGGACCATATTCGCGGTTTAAATCAAATATTTTTTGTAAAACTCAAATGACTTTTTAAGATTATATTCACAGTGTAAATAAAATTTTTTTGTAAAAAACTCAAATGACATTTAAGTACCATATTCACGGTTTAAATCAAATTTTTTTGTAAAACTCAAATGATATTTCAGGACCATCTTCACGGTTTAAATCAATTTTTTTTTGTAAAACTCCAATGACTTTTTAGAACTAATTTTAGAGTTAAAATTACAAAAATTTCTGTAAACCTCAAATAAATTTTCAAAGCCATTATTATATTTACAAGGATTTTTGTAAAACCCAAGTTTGAAAACTCTGCTTTTAATATACTAGCAAGAATGGCTTAAATGCAATTGCCTATTGAATAATTTAGTTATTGGTGCATGTATTACCGTTTGAAAATTGCTAATAAAATATTTATTTTATAAATTATGTAAAATCAACGCATTCTAGTCTTGTGCCCGGCGCCTCCACCAATGTAATTTCCAACTATCGTGCAATGGTGTTTTTTTTTATATTTAATGCACAATAATGCAGTACTTATTTACATTTTTATTTAAAAAAATTGTTTTTATTTAATTCTTGATAAACAAAAATTAAATTTCCAAAAAAATACGAATAATTGTTTATAAAAATCCAAAAATAATTATTTTCTTAGAAATCCAGAAATAATGTTCAAAAAAATCGGAGTGCCCTCAACTCGACTTTCGCGTAAGCGAAAATAAAACCGTACCCAATAAATTTAGATCAAAACTAGTAAGAAAACTTGAGTAGGGAACCCAGGTATAGGAGGCGTACTTTCAACGCGTTGAGGACGTTCAGAAAACTAGGCTATTATAACGACCAACGATTTTTTTAAATTTATCTAAATCCAAAATTTTTATTTAAACTCTAAATTAATAATTAATAATATTTAATTATTGTAGCACGGTATGTATTAAAAAAAAACTCTAATTAATCCCTTTTAAACAGAATTTAAGAGAATAAAGAAAAAGTGAGCACCTCAGCAACTTTAATAACGATAAAATGTTCACGTAAACAAAGAAAATTATTAATCAATACATTCCGCAGGGCTAGACCTATTAATTTTCTCACCCGCTTTTCTTATCTAGCAATTTAATTTAAACCAGCTTTAATTATAAACAAAAATTTCTATTTCGGTCTTGAACATATTAATATGAAATTGCTTTGGCATTTATTTGATTTTATTCTAATTTAAAACTTATTTAATAAATTAAAACGTCGAGGTAATTAATTCAGTTTAGAATTAATCCTGGATTTTATCATATTGTGAAAACAACTTCTAACGATTCATCTCAAAAAGTTAATAACCAAGTGACAGCGTAGGTAGGCAACCCAAACGACTTTTGGTATTTCAATGTGCATGTTTGTTTATTTCAAACGTCGAGATAATTAATTCTTTTTGGAATTAATCCTAGATTTTATCATATTGTGAAAACATCTTCTAACAAGTCATACCAAATAGTTAATAAATAATAACCAAGTGACAGCGTAGGTAGGCAACCCAAACGACTTTTGGTATTTCAATGTTGGTTATTATATGAAATCAATCGCATGTTTGTTTATTTCAATAAGATTGTATTCGTTATGACTGATAGTAAAAGTTTATGCTTTATTAAGGGCCACTGGTTGGTTGCTAATGTTAATTGGGTGGCCTAACCACAAGATCACGTATTTATCACTGTTTTTGTACTCTTCTAAACATAAAAATGTATAAAGTTATATAATTAATTCAAAATGTAAAATTTTACGACTTGAATCGATATAAATTTTCTTACACTCGGGTTTAAGTCACGTAGATTGATTGGTTAATGCTAACGTTACGCTCGCCATTGCAGGGAGCATTCTCATGGCGGAAAAGTCCCATGAATGATTTTTTAAATATGAAGCACACATATTTTACCTTTTTTGTACAATTTTTTTTAACTTTTTGGTAAATTTTATTGCAAATTCTGCAAATAAATTCCGAAATAAAATTTTAAAATGTAATAATAAATAAATAAACAACACTAAAATGCATTTGTTTTGTCTGGCTATCCATAATTTTTATCTGTAAGGCTCACAGGATTAATAAGTGGGACTGGGACTCACAGGATTAATAAGAAGTTTAATTGCAGCTGCCATCTATTGGAAAATCGTTGAAACTTCCACATTTTTTCCATTTTCCTAGTACTAGCCCCACTAGCCCCGTGCCCAGAAGCGCAGGATCGCTACAAAATTGCACTCTTGATATTACACAGACGTAGCAAAATGACCTTCACCTTTATTTCAGTCCATTTAGTTTTAATGTGAATAAATCACCACATTTTTGCATAAATTTTAAATTCTTAACGAATATATTTTTAAACGGCATAGAAAAATGCACATATTGCACTGCGAATATGACATTTTTACAATTATTATAAAAAAGAAGAGGTGTGGTCACAACACAACTTTTGTTTACGATTTAAAACATATGAAACATATCCGATCGTAGTTGTTGCCAACATACATTTTACAACAAAATGAAGTTGCAGAGACGTACTGCCAACCTAATTGGCTAATAATAAATGAGATTTATACTTATGTTTCTATTAAAAGTAAGGGATATATTTTAAATTCGTAAAATGAAAGTCGTGTGGTGACCACACCTCCATTTTTATAAATAGCATTTCCGTACTTTCTTCAAAGAGCGTTTTATTCCTTTCCTGTACACTCTTTAGCAATTTATACGGAAAAAATTCTTTCTAAAACCGTAACTTCCCTTTCTCCTTACAAAAATGACAACCAACGTTATTAACGGCGATAGCCGTGGAGGTCGTCCTTTCGGTCACTTGAAGAACTCGATATCTTCTATTCAAATATGCCATTGAAAAAATTTTACGACGCTCCGTTCGGCGTCGAGACGCCTTCAAAATTTTAAAACCAAACGACGATATCTCCGAAACGGTAAATCGGACAAAAAAAGTTTTAACAGAAAAATTAAATGTCGTCCG
>JARJDX010027758.1:0-10042 GCA_030264735.1 Gymnusa sp. GC000175 | reverse complement strand
AATAAAAGTTTCGTTTAAAATATGTTGGTATGGAACATGAAGGGTGTTCATTTGTTATCTCAATAAATTTTGACTGAGTCTAATCGCGAAATTTGAAATGAAAGGTTGAGTTATCTTTTGCATTTGAATAAAGTTGAAAATATTCTCTGGCGAGCCTCAAACCTCTAGAAAGCGTGTTACCAGGTGGCGGATAGAGGAATACCGTTACCGAGATAGATATATCCTCGGAAAGGTGGGAAATAAAATACCACACGCAACATTTGGCGTAATGGCACAGAACGCAATTCTTTTGGGAGAAGTAAAATCTAACAGAAAAACCTGGCTCTTCTGGTAGGGTGTTGAGGCATCTCGCTAACTCCTCGATCCTCAGAAAAACATAAACTACTAAAAGATATAACTAAAGCTTTGAACTAGACACACGATTAACGAAAACGTTCTATGATTTGCGAAACGTGCATGAACAAATCCGCAAAATAAATGAAACTGTATTCAAAATACTGTGACGTGGGAGTGGGTTTACTCGACAGGGATCAAAATATTAGCCACAATTTATTCCAGCTGGAAACCGAGGTCGGATTGCTACAATGTCCAAACTGACGCAATAGCGGTTTTAACGTGGTGGCGGCGGAATCCTAACTGGATACCGAGGTCAAGTTGCTGCGATCCCAAGATTAGCGGTACGGTGAAGGAACTAACTAAACGCCAAGGTCAGATCGCTGCGCCGATAAGATTGGTATGAAGTTCGGAAGAGCCCAATGCTCAATAAATGAAATTGTTTACGCGCTTCGCTATTTAAACATAAAAGGGTGGCCGAGGGACAAACGGGGTGTTGGTAAGAAGACGGTGGGAGATAGTGGAAAAGAAAGTGGGACATTGGCGTCATGAAGTAAATGAGAATAGATGTGAAGCTATGCGCCATCTGTTATGAAGTAATTAAACTGCACTTTCGAAAGGTAGGCAACTTTATATACAACGATGATGATTGCAGTGCGCCCCCATCTTCAACGGTTTGGGAGATATTCCTATTTCGCACCGCAACGACGTGCTGCTTCTTCAAATTTTAGCACGAATTCTAGTAATGCAATCAAAAAATGTTTAAAATAAAAAAGTTGCGTATTGTTATGTTCCAAATGGTGTAAATATTTTAAATCGATCGCTTTAACGGTTTAGGCGATATTTCTGTTTGGCACCGCAACGACGTGCAGCTTCCTTGAATTTTCGCACGCAGAGCAGTCTACCCTATATAATCGATACGCATTAAAGGTGGGAAGCCCATCACAATACAAAACCTAAACATAGAAATAGTGGTGTAACTAAAACAAAGAAAAAAAGGCAAGACTCTTTAAAGCTAGGATACTATGGTCACTTTTACAGCGGAATAGCGAAAGACCAGAAAGTACAACAGGGTGACTTTATCCTTATAAAATAAAGGAAAGGATATATCATTATCTGGAAAGCAATAAATCTACGGCTTATAAAGTAAACACCGTAAAAAAAAACAGAGAAATGTTTATCGATGATCTGCACGACGAAATAACTGAAAATACTAAATGAGTTTTACCATTATATACCCATAAATACACCTGGATGCAAATCATCTGAAAGCTAGTCTTATTATAGACCACATTATAACAAGAAGTAAAACCAAACTAAAGGTCTAAGAGGTTAAAGTGCAAAGTAATATTGTAATATTGTAGTATTGAAAACCAAAATACTGCTCCTACTTAAGAGAAAATCAAAGACGACTTTAGAGCATGATCAAAAACAACAGAAACTAGAACGAAAATATAGCCTAGACAACAAGGCTTCGAAATGTACATATATAGACGGATGCTGCGTATTTCATGGATACAAAGAATAACCAACGAAGAAGTCCTAGATCGAATGCACAAAGAGAATTTCTAATTACTATCCAAGCAAGAAAGACGCCATATCTCGGGCACGTAATGAGAAGCGGAAGATATGAACTGCTGAGACTTGTTATTAAAGTCAAAATACAAGGGAAAAGATCAATTGGAAGACGCCAAAACTCATGGTTGAAGGACCTAAGAAGATGGTTCAGCTGTTCATCGGCAGATATATTTTGCGAGCAGTTTCAAAAACAACGATAGCCATTTGAATCGCTAACAAAGAGACGGCGGCCTAAGTAGAAGAGACAACAAAAACTCAAGAAGAAGAGGAAGAAAAAGAAGAACTCCTATATGGAAAAATATTGAACAAAAAACTTTCTCAAAATAACCATGGAAACACGCATAAGCTTTACGAACATGTAAAGTAATAAATAATGCATACACGGTGTAGAAAAGAATGAAAGGTATGAACGAAAACCATATTGGTCGGATAAGGGCCATTAAATCCCTAAAAGTATAAACAAAAAGTAACTAAATCATCTCCTTTCTAAACATTCCACATATTGGCCTAGTGACGAGAACAAAAAATACTTGACTTTGCAATAATCTAATCAAAGGTATTCCGCTTGCCTAACTACTAGTCGAACCAAACCTGGACTTTTCGTCAGATCATTTCCCAGTAATAATTACACGCATTACCAAAAATACAAAATTATCTATAAAACCATTGACCCTTAGTAGCAAAAGAACTAACTGGAATCTATTAGGTCTTCTTTAGAAGAAACTATCAAAAAAACATGTCACTGAAGACACAGGTAGAAATTGAGCTCGCACTAAAACTCTAAAAAAAGCACAAAGTTTTTCATGAAAGTCAACTCCACTAAATAACGAAAAAGGCAGAATGCAATTCTGCAACCACCCAATAAAAAAGACCATCAACAACAAAAAAAGCTACAAAAAAAGAGGGATGGGTACAAGAGCACCACCAGATAAAATCAAATTTAATGCAGCTAAACGAAATTAAAAAATCTTATTCTAGAAAAAAGCTTCATCGATTACGAAAAGGCGTTCGATGGAGAACGACAACAAAAATTTATTTCCATACTTAAAGATAAAGGAATTGACGATAAAACCATAAATATAATACAAAACGACTACTGGAACCAGAAAGCCACAATTAAGATAGAAAAACAAACCTCAGAATAAATAAATATCTGCAGAGGAGTTAGACAAGGGTGCATTCTATCACCAACACTATTTATTCTATACTTGGAATCACAATAAATCACATGAAATCCAAATATAGGGTAATCAACAAGCAGAAAAATAACAATAGAAACACAATTACCATCAATGAAAGAGTGGCAACGTAACAATACCTAGAGACAGTAATAAATGAGGAAAATGATCACAGCGCGACAATAAATAGACGGATAAAAACTGCAAGAACAGCGTTTATAATAATGGAACCACTCCTTTCAAACAAGAACTTAGATCTAAAAACACTGTATGCTGCTATATATTCCCAATACTGATGTACGGTGCAAAAACGTGGACGTTGATGAAGAAAATATGAAGTAAATCGAAGCGTTCGAATTCTGGTAATCGGTGCAGAACTCGAACGCTTCGATTTTCTTTATATTTTGTTTTTTCAACGTCCACGTTTTTGCACCGTAACGAATATAGAAGTAAAAAACCGAATGGGAAAAGAAACAACACTAACGTTCACAATTCAGAACAGAAAATTAGAATACCTGGGGCATATTATGTGAGGTCAGAAATATGAAATATTGAGGCTGCTAATACAGGGGAAAATAAGCGGAAAACGATCAGTAGGAAGAAGACGAATATTCTGGCTGAAAAACCTACGTGACTGGTAGCTCAATAGACCTATTTAGAGCCACAACATCCAAAATACGTATTTCTCTGATGCCAGCCAACTGCTGCAAAGAGAAGTCACCCTAAGAAGAAGAAGAAGAAAAAAGAATCAAAATCATCCTAAAAATCCAATGAGGATACTGATTACCCCTTATGGAGCGCGATTAAAAAACGAAATTTTTCATCTATAGGGATACCGGATAAGAAATGTGCTATGAACGACAAATATAAAGCCAAATTTGCTAAAGATCTCCAAAACGTGTTTCAACGTCACCAACGAAATTTTTTAATCTCATTGAAAGACTGCACCAAATTTTTATAATACCAAAGCCTGAAATACGAAATAAAGAAGTCATATTATACCGGCCCATAAGTTTACTTTCTGTCTTATCCAAAATTATTAGGAAAATAATCCTACTTAGACTAAAACCATTAAAAAGGAAGAAGAATATAAGACACCAATTTGGCTTTCGTAAATAATTCTCTACAGTTGAGCAGGTTTATAAAGTAGTTGAGAGCATAAGAAAATCCCTGGAAAAAAATTTACACTGCATCGTAGCTTCGAGATATCACACAGGCGTATTCAATAAGGTGTAGCACCAAGAACTCTTTTACAAACTTATAAAGTTTTTCTACCCCATTTATTAATTCATACTCATACCTGAGCATCAGTTACTTAATATTCAAACCCCAGCTGGGTGCGGTTGCTATTCCTTTATCAGGCGTCTTCCCAGGTGGCGGATACGGGAATTCCTCCCAGATATGGGTGGTAATGAGCAAGTAAAACACAAAAAGTAGCAAAGCAGCGTCTGTTCCAGAATTGGCGGCTGCAAACAAAGCGGGAGCTCTACCGTTACCGGAGGGTCTACTGGTACAAGTAGACACCTATTACTAGCCAACAGCTTAGGTGATGCAGCTGGCAAGAGTAAGGGCATCTCATTTTCCTTGAAAAGATAATGTTTGCCTTAAGGTGAATGAGTCATTAACTGACTAACGGCATGAGATACAGAAGGCAACGGGGAACCACTGTATTAAAGGCCAGAAAAGGCATCCCTAGTAAATACCAAGATGACAGTCAAACCAGCAATCCAGGTAGATATAGTTGGCGGGTATAATTATTGTAAATACTTTTAGCCAGGTCCAGTTTGTTGATTATATTGTTCATCGGAGAATTTCAGGATGTCTGGGGACTGGTTTTAACTCCGGTAATCTAGCTTTATGATGTTAAAATAACTCATACATCTAGATATCCAAAGAAAATATCAGTTCCACTTGATAATTAGCAATAATATGTTATATAAATAGTTCTGAGGATTAAAAAATTAAAGGCAGATTACGTTGTTCTGTATGCCAGTATAATACCAAATTTTCTAGTCCCAAGGTAATATTTGAAAACTGATGCCAGCACGATGTCCAACGCAGCACTAACAAGTGCACCATAATTGAATTGTCCAGATTACTAGCGTTTGGCCCGGCCTGCATATAGAAGATATCCAATGGTACACGCTATCCGACTCGACCACTGAACCACAACCGTCAAAATAGATAGCGAGGTCAGTTATAGTTTCGATACCAAAGTAATTTTCCTAAAACACAGCTCGAGGCCAATAAGCACCAACATAATACAAGTTTATGCACCAACATGTGCTAGTAATGAAGATGACACTAAGAGATTTTATAGGGACATTGACCACTAAACCACTAAACCACAACTGCATGCTAAAATGGATAGCGAGGTCAGTTATAGTTTCGATACCAAAGTAATTTTCCTAAAACACAGCTCGAGGCCAATAAGCACCAACATAATACAAGTTTATGCACCATCATGTGCTAGTAATGAAGATAACACTAAGAGATTTTATAAGGACATTGGCCACTAAACCACTAAACCACAACTGCATGTTAAAATGGATAGCGAGGTCAGTTATAGTTTCGATACCAAAGTAATTTTTCTAAAACACAGCTCGAGGCCAATAAACACCAACATGATACAAGTTTATGCACCATCATGTGCTAGTAATGAAGATGACACTAAGAGATTTTATAAGTACATTGGCCACTAAACCACTAAACCACAACTGCATGTTAAAATAGATAGCGAGGTTGATACCAAAGTAATTTTCTTAAAACACAGCTTAAGGTCAATTAACACCAACAAAATACAAGTTTATGCACCAATTGTGCTAGTAATGAAGATGACACTAAGAGATTTTATAAGGACATTGACCACTAAACCACAACAGCATGTCAAAATAGATAGCGAGGTCAGTTATAGTTTCGAAACCAAAATAATTTTCTTAAAACACAGCTCGAGGGTAATAAACACCAACATAATACAAGTTTATGCACCAACATGTGCTAGTAATTAAGATGACACTAAGAGCTTTTACAAGGATATTGATGATGTTTAACGACTTTTAAAAAAAACAGATAACACCATAATTTAGTAAAATAAAATTTGGGGCAAGTGAATCAATTCAGTTTTTATCTTCATTACAACAGAAGTGAAATGACGTTTTGAAAAGTGCTGAATTGTGCTGTAAAAACTCAAAGATTTCGTATTCTGGGATATTTATTCTTCTTCATCCAGTTGTACGATATTGAAGCCTGGATAGCAAACAAAAATGAAGGAAAACGTCTCGAAGCTTTTGAGATGTCGGCTTACAGGAACTATATTTCTTTAATTATCAGACAATTAAGTTGGCAGTAATTCTATTCAACTTTATTTCATTAAAATTTATGTTGGCAATAACTACGGTAGTGACATCTGTCACTTTAGAATGATATACATATAACGTATTTTATTAATTGCCAGATGATTGAAATGACAGCATGTCTCTACTACTCTATGGAAATAAATGCAATGAAATGTTGTTTAGCCACAAACAAGGATGAGTTCTTAAAATATTAAATTTTGATTCTAACCACTTTTGTACTACTATTTTTTTTCTATAAACTTGATTTGTACCGATAAACCTAACCAATAAACTACCACTTCCGGTGGGTGGGTTTTAGTCAAAAGTAACTGGGACCTAATTTTTATTGAAATCTTAAATATCTGAGCTGTAGAGAGGTAACAGATAAACAGACAGACAGACAGACACACAGACACTTCAAAAACAACTTTTTTCTCCTCCCTGCAGCCCTGACTTCTTAACTGATCGGCCTGGAAATTCATATTAATGTGAGAAGGTTTTGGTTGAATGTGCTCCACAGAAACTGGAGGATTACTGCTTCCTGCATTTTTTTAACAATTTTTTAGGAAGTAAAGTGTTTTTCAAGATATTTTTAAATTTAAAAAAAAATAATAAAAGATCACAACTCTTGTTGATAAAGTCAGTGTTGGACAAATTTTTAAGTTAATGAACATTTTTTTTACGCTTTTACGATTTTCGCTTGTTCGGATTATTTTTTCCGAATTCTTCGCACTAAAACCTACAAAAGCGCGCAGACAAAAGTGCACAGATAAAAGCGCGCAGGTTACAATCGCGCAAAGGCAAAAGCGCGAAAGGAAATAAGCGCGCAAGGACACGAGCGAGCAGGACAAAAGCGAGAAATGACAAAAGCGTGGAGATATACTTAAACGCATAATAATTTTTCTAGGAATAGTATAAGGACCAAACTGACACTTTTTATTAATTAACAACATAACAACCCCAAATGTTTAACTAAATTTAAGGTAAAGGGTTTATATTTCTTAAATTTTTTGCTAATGCATATTAATAAATTATACAAAGTGTCCCATTTAACCTTAAAAATAAAAATAACTTGAAAAATACGCATGAAACGCGCTTATGTCCTTGCGCACTTATGTCCATTCGCGAATTTGTTCTATGCGCTTATGTCCTTGCGCACAGTGTTCTGAGATCTTTTATTTTCCCCAATTTATCATGAGCGCTTTTGACGCTTGTACAAAAATCAACAATAATATTTCTGGCCCCTAAAATTTTGCATATTTTGATGCTTCGTTGACTGGACTACTATCGGAGTAATACGTTCTGACCCCTGAGTTTGAAGGCCCACCGAAAAATATCCAAGTCATTTTAATTTTTCAAGCTGCATTTTAAAGAAAATTTATTTTTACACAAGCACAGGTCATTCCATTTTTTTTTAATAAGCTTTGATCGGTTAGAGCAAAATATGTTTAAAAAAAGCTGCTCTTTTGCGTGAATTACTGTAATACGTGCATTAAAAAATTAATTATGAAGAAAGTATTTAAGGGAAAGAAAAAATATTTACATATATAAGAGATACAACCTTATGTTATTGTTTAATCCACTTTTTTTGAAATTGCATTAATTAAATAAAAAGTTAAAATAAAAAATCTCGGCTCACTGGAATTCGCCCGTTTAAAAATATATTTGAAAAATTTCAATTAAATTATGTAGGTAAAAAATCTGTAACAACGTTTGTAAAACGGTGCTAAACGTATGAAGTTTTAAGGGCTGTAAAAATAAATATATTTTGGTGAAGAGAGAAAAACGCAACTCTTAGTCAGGTGAAGCGGCGGGGGGGCCATGAGGCAAGCGCTAGCCGTGCAAAATTATTAGTAAATGATCAATACGAAGCGGCGTAACGAAAAAAAAAATATACAAACACACGAATTGTTTTTTATTAAATTATTTATGCACAAATAATTTTTACATTGCCCTCTCGTAACGTCAGAGTTCGTTTTTCTAGTAAATATTTTTTAGCAAATGGTATGGTTGTGTTAGGTTCAACAGCACAGGTATTGTTAGATCATTAAAATTGTTAATTCCTTCTGGTAATGATACTTTTTTTTATTTTGCAACCACTGTGTAATATTAATTGTGGGATTTCGATATTCTGGGTCCTATATTGTGTGTGGCCGAAGACATTTACTGACTTATCAGGAATTTTGGCTAGAACAAATCGGAACCATTTCTCGTAGTGCTGTTTATTCATTTTATCACGGTAATCAGCTGATCTTTTTTAACCAATAAAACGTTTTATGCAATGAAATTATTTTAATAAAATGCAATCCCTTTAAGGTGCGGGTTGCTCTCACAGTACTTGGCATGAACCAGATTAGCCTTTGCTATCTTTGTTTAAAAACACCAAACATTAAATTTAAAATAAAATAAAAAGAAAATATAATTTAAGTAAAATTATTCAACAATTATTTTTCAATAGTTTAACTATACCATATACAAAAAGATTTTTATTCGATCCCAAACATATTTCGCGGATTGTAATGATTCCACATTTATTACCAAATAAGGCAAGTTAATTAAAATGTATAAAATTCAATTTATACAATCTCTTTAGGAAGAGTTTAGCTATGAAGTATCCAAATATCATATAATTTCGTGAAGAAATAATTGAATTATGATATTTTTAAAGTAACTATTGTGAAAAAAGTGGTAAAATATTTTTCCAAATTATTTATAAAATCACCAAAACGGCTTATTTGCAAAAATTGAAATGTACACATTCCACACAGATAGCTCATCAATAAACTATAAAAATTTTAACACATTTGGCCCCTGTTATTTTAAGTTATGCGCCAGGAGTCAGAACTTTTTACTCCGATAGTGGTAGCGTGGTAGATTACGAATGTAATATACTACTAAAAGTACCTATATCCTGATAAAATTTTAAACTAGATTTAAAGCCACCAAAGAGACCGACTGTTGACAGAATATTTCAACTCCATTAATTTATATAACGAAAGATTTGGTAAAAGAAATGTCAAGGATGATAAACATTTTTGTGGCTTATGGAATTAGCATACTAGTTTTATAACAACTTAACTGAACTACTCTTTACCACACAAACGGAATTTGGATGTGCAATATTAATGCGTTTTTATAGCATTCCCGAAACACAAAGCCTGAAAATGGACAGCATAAATTTCACCCTTAATTTTACTATCATTAACCCATTCTAAAACTCCTAATTTTAAATCAATATTTTTTTTTTAAATTTACTTTTTAACGGAATTAAAAAAATGGTGGTGTAGTCACCACACTACTTTCATTTACGAATTTAAAACATATCCGAAACTATATATACTTTATTTCATTAACTACCAGGTAATTAGGTTGGCAGTATGTCTCTGCAACTTCATTTTTGTTGTGAAATGTATGTTGAAAATAATTCCGATAGTGACATCCGTCACTTGAGAATGACATATGACATATTTCATTAATTGTCAGCTGATTATAATGCCAGTATATTTCTACCACTTGATGGGCATAAATTCAAAAAAACGTTCCTTAGCAAAGAAGTAGGATGAGTTCTAAAAATGTATAATTTTGAAAAAGTAATAAGAACAAAATTTATTGCAAATT
>JARJDX010027740.1:0-13926 GCA_030264735.1 Gymnusa sp. GC000175 | reverse complement strand
GTGAGTAATTATGTTGTGGAGCAGAACATGTTGAATTTCTTGGTGGTTAGCATTCGCTAGAATACCTACCTCTAACTGTCCTTCTATATTCATTACGATTTAGATACATCAATTTGACATATTTGTCAAAATAAAGTATAAAGCGAGAGCACCGTTGCAATAACACTATTTAAACATAATGAAAATTTTTAATACAGGATACTTTATTAAAGGTTTCTTTAAATAAAGTCAGTTTTTTTTCACTTTGCAATATCTCTCTATTAAATACATTAACATCCTGGAAAATTTCCTGAAGCTATTAATTAAAAAGTTACGGTTGATTGAAGTTACCAGTATTTTTTAGCAAAATGATGCTGAAGAACTGGATGGCTGAAAATAATATTCCACTATTAAAGTAGCCCTCCAGTAGCCCAGATCTTTAACCAATTAAGACACTGTGGCATATCCTAAAAAGAACTGCGTGGCCGTTTACAAGAAATTTCAGTCAACTTCACCTCAAATTATTGCCAACATTTGGTTTACTTAATGCAAAGCCGCATTAACACTGTTATGGCCGAAGGGGCGTTTGTTAATTGTAATTCTAAAATATTTGTTTTAACTTATTAAATTTGAATAATTACATATTTTAAAATCCATTACGAGGTTAATATTTGAATATTAATATTTAAAATTAGTACTTCCTCATTTATTTTTAAAATAAAATATTTATTTATTTTTATTTCAATTTTTTGTACATATATTTAATTATATAAATTCTATATTTGTCCGAAGATGATTATAATTTATCGAAACTAGTAACAAATAAATATTTTATTTTTAAAATATATGAGAAAGTACTTCTTTTAAATATTAATATTTATTAAATTTGCTTTAACACCAAAAATCGAACTTTTTTGTCGAATTCAATAGCCAGTTAATGGCTCAATAAAAAACTACAATGGTTGTATTGGTTTTAAAATTAGTGTAAATTTCTACAGGAAAATGATTTTATCCAGCTGTACCAATTTCATTGAGACGAGGGTTGTAGATATGATGATGAAAAATATTGCAAAGGAAATATATCTTTATAAGTTAAAACGCAATTGAAAAATTTATTGATAAACAAACAATAAAATAATATTTTAATTACATTTAGTTAACAAACTTCTTTCCTTGTATTTTTGTTAAAATTATGTCAGGGGTACCCGTTGATAGTCGCACTTATGTCAGTTTTTGTACCGTAATCTTTACTTTTCATTTTATCCCGTAATCGACACGCTTATATCAACATGTTAAAATGGATCCTTATTACGCTTAACAGCATTTAAATTATTTTCGAATTAATAACAACCTAAGGGCTTAGTGTTGAAGCACTAAATGCAATTTTAAAGGATCCTGGGTTCAATTATCGGGCACTGGTTTGCGCTTTGCTGACATTCAGAAAATGTGGGGTCGACATTCTAAAGTAAAAATTGCTGGTTCTTATATTCGATAGCCAGTTAGAAACAAAATCCTAAGAAATACAAAAAATATAAACTGAATAAGTAGCACATAATAATAAAACAAAATTGTTTATAGCCAAACTTCTTTGGCATAAATGATTTTTAATTCTCAAAGATTTCAGTTGGAGAAGAAATTACACCAATTAAAATTAAATACTAAGAAAAAGAAAAATACATCGTTGACTTCATTTATATTTTAAAATCAATAGCTGCAATTACATTCTATAGAAATTTATTGGACATGAATAATGCTTGATAGGATTAAATCCAGTTGCCACAGCACATTTATTAATTCTTCTTTAGAAGTAAAATATTTTTTTAATTGCGCATTTAATATTTTTAATGAAAAATCAATTTACATTTTAATATGTTGAGATGCTTCATATTTTAGGAAAAGCATTATTAAGTAAGTCCTCTTTGATAAAAGACTTGTAATAATAAAGTTGCTAAAAATCATCCCCTTAATTAATTGACTAATAATCTTTGCAACAAAGAATTCTCGTTGAAGCTTAATTAAAGAGTAAATTTGAAAGTAATTAATTTGTTTTTTATGCAAGTAAAGAATTGTAAACAAAATGTTACAAAGCTTTGTTCCTAAATTTTAAACCTTTAATTGATTATATTTATTAAATACGTTGAAAATTAAGAAAGTGTTTTATGGAAATAATTTTAGTAAATGAGTGGTACTATATATTTTATTATGCGAGGTTAAATTTATACACATTTTTAATTAAATCCTAAGGGTGGAAAGAAAAAAAAATTTGCATAATTATTATAAAATTCTTTCATTTCAGAGATACTGAATAAATTTATATACTCCATTCGGCTTAAAGAGTGACTATAATAATGTTTATATCTTGGAGGTATAATCATCCTGGTGCATAATAAGACTATAGCGTGTGGAAAGTACATCTTTGCGTTTCCATCTATTATATGCAGACCTAGTTAATTTATATGCTTGAAAGTTGTATTTATAGACACCCTAGTTACCCTTAAAGCGACATAATCCATAAGGAATTGTGTTTGTTTTATATAATATAATTTATAATGTAAGATAAAATTCTAATTCGTTTTTATAACGAGGTGCATTTATGTGTAGTGCGTGAAAACGAGCACAATTTAATGCTGACATTTATGAATTAATTAGATTTTGAAAAGACTTGTAAATATTGCCATAATACAATTTTAATAATTAAATTTATTTTATTGCAGTAAATTCAGGATATGGATCAGCAGGACCCGTTTTCATAAATCCAGCCTCTCAAATAGCATCTGCTTCACCCACTCAAGCACAAGGATCTCTAGTTACTCAAACAGTTTATGGATTTCTTGACTTTACTACCACAATAGGTAATACCGTCATGGTATTTTCACCTCAAAGTGCACCAGCAGGTAAGTTATTGTTAGTTTAAAATAGCATTTAATTGCTTCTATTTTAAATGTCATTACTTATGAGAGGGTCATCAGTTACACTAAAAGACACAATAATAGCTATAAAACAGGTCGTATAGTACAAGATTGCATGTTTCAGATGGTGGAAAGAATAAAATAAGTGAACCGACAGTAAACGCAGTTATAGACACAAAACCTGTCGCATCAGTTGAAAAAGAATCGCCCGTTGTAATAAAACCAAGCAAAACAGAAAAGAAAGCATCAGAGGCTAGTAAAAAGATATCTTCGGTCGTACAAGTACAATCGAATCCACCTGTAAC
Organism: Gymnusa sp. GC000175; assembly: GCA_030264735.1. Classification (NCBI taxonomy): domain Eukaryota; kingdom Metazoa; phylum Arthropoda; class Insecta; order Coleoptera; family Staphylinidae; genus Gymnusa; species Gymnusa sp. GC000175. Next base: position 10,733 of record JARJDX010027740.1, on the reverse strand, counting down.
TCAATCCAGTAAAATAGAAATTAAATCCAACCCCTCTACGAAAGTTAATATAATAGAAGGAATATCGAGCGTGGTAAATATCGCCCATTCCTCTCCGATTATATCCAGCAAGGTGGATGTGGTGCAAGCCACTAAACAATCTAAACAGAATATTATCAGTAAAGTTGAAGTTATAACCGGCGAATCGAAATCAGCACAATTTCCAATTGTATCGAGTCGCGTAGAAGTTTATGAAGGACCTAGTTCAAGCGTTATTACACCACCGCCCCCGGTGGTGTCCAGTATCATCGAAATACATTCAGATGAAGAGCCAGCGGTGATCATTGGAAACAATATAGGGGAACCAGAATACGATTTCCTCTCACGCCAGCCCTCAGAAGTTGTTGAAGAAACGTACAAAGTAATAAACTTGAAACCGAGTTCCAAGTTACATTTAAAACCGCGTCCGTCAGTTCAACTAAAAAATAAAGCGAACGCAGCAACGAAGCGAGCAGACTCATTACACCCAACGGGATTAGTTACTAAATTAGGGGGAACTGTCGTAAAAGATGGAGTAACGACCGTACACGAAACTAGCGTTATTGGAACTTATATATCTGGAAAATATGCGCAGGTTTTACAAAGCACATCCCACATTTATAATAATCAAAATAAAGGAAAAATTAACCCCTCAGCCACATTAAGAATTCTCAAAACTGCCGCCCCGTCGCTAGGTAAGAGTAATAAACATAGACATTTAGATCCTACACCTGCAGCTTCTATAAATGATGAGACTTTACTCGCTGTCGATGGTTCGCAAAATTCTATAAAATCCACCAGGAAGCCATCTGTATCCTCCGGGGCATTTAAAAGATTTAAAAATAGACAGAGGGAACAGGATATTGAAGAATATGACGTAGAACAAGATATCGCATCGCCTCAAAACAGTAAAAATAAGGTCAATCGCAATCGACAGAATCAAACTCAGCGAAGTTTCAAGTAAGTAAATTTTAATATAGATTTTAATCACACACTAACATTGTAAATAATACAGACAAACACCACACAGAGAGAAATATGGTCGGAGTAAATCTCAAATATCCACTGTCTCTGTGTCTAGTGAGCAAATTTCATCAACTGCATCTTTCGGATCCGGCAAACGGTTTAATTCTAGAAGGAACAAACAGCAACAACGTGCCAGCACCGTAGCTCCCGACAATGGCTTTACGAGAAGGGGATATAAGCCAAAAGTGCAAGTATCAACAGTGGAATCGTCTCCAGCCAGTTCGAGTTTATATAAATTTAAGCTAAACCGTTCACCGGGCAGATGGCAATACAAAACTACTCCCAAACCCAGAGTTACTATTAGAAAACAGAACGACGATGATCAAAATGAAACAGGCGGAACCACCCCCAATTCATTCCAAGACGTGTCTCCCGCATTAAATGATGTTGTTACCCCCCAAGCGAGATCTGATGATGTCGATGGATTAGTCGGTTCAGAATCGATTGCTTCAATTATCGATGATGAAAGCTCAACTGAAAATAAACTCGATACCCCATTCCCGTTAGAAACCATCAAGGTAGAAATTTCAACGCCTCCCGATTTTAAAGATATTTATTACGAAATTGCAACAATTAAATCTCCCTACACTTTCCAGGTAATTTAAATAATTTTAATTTCAAAACGTTATTTTAATAAAAAATTTCTTTTATAAAGGTGGGAAGTGTGAAGAATACAAGATATATTACAGTCACTTCCACATTTGAAAAGAGCTTAGAACCATCCATAGACTCGGCTATTGCTGCTTCAGCCACTGAACCTCTCACAGAAAATATTCTCGCCACCGCAAGTAACTACGATAAGGATAATAATTTCCTGGATTCCAGCATCGCAACACTTCCACCTGTTTACTTAGCATCGGATATGGAAACACCGCCGCTGGAAACCATGACTGAGACATTCAGCACTACACAAACCATGTTAAAAACACATATACTTCCTGTGATTCGAGGCGGAAATGATACTTCTAGTTACACTCTTGTGCAGACTTATTTAGTAACGAGATTAGTAACAGCCACGAAAACGTTACCCCCTATGGAAGCTTATCATTTTAATCCCAGTAAGACCCTTAATGAATTTAACAGTCATTTAGATGAAGCGGGATCGGAATTACATCTGGAGCTTGACTTTGGTGACCAAAATGACCAAGACGATGGAAACCACCATGCTAAACGTATATTCCCAGGGGATTTGGATCTAGCTAATATAGGATCGGACTTTGATCTCTCCGACGTTGATAAATCAAGAATACCAGAGGGACTTCTGCGGCCTAAGAAAGCACATTTGCCGGTAACCCCAAAACCGCATATCAATGAATTGGTTCAAACGCCTGGTTTAAGTCCGGAACAACTTCAGCAATTAGCTTTGTTACGTCTACTCAATCCTGCAGCTGCGGCTCAGGGCCAACTGATTACGGCTTCTAAACCTGTAGTTAGAGTGGAGACAATATACGAGTCTCATGTAATACCGGTAATTAACGGTGCGAACACTATTTTGAGTACCCTTTCCAAGATAGTCGGTACAGTAACTAAGACGGATTATGAGTTTGTAACAAGTACAATCCCTGCTTTACCACTACCCCCCGTACCCGTCAATCCTTTATTCCCACAACAGCAGCAACAATTTGCATTGACATCGTCGCCAATATTGCAAACCACAGTCTTTACAAAAACGGAGAGTAAAATATTGAAACTGACATTTGGGGCTAAAACAGCCTATACAACCATATTCTCCACAAGAGTGGTACCTACAGTGATTACATCGTTCATGACGGCATCTGTAGCAGTTCCACAAACTGCCGCTTTCCCAGGCTATTTCCCCGCTCCCTATCCACCCTTTCCCTTTGTTGGTTGACGTGCTTCGAACAAGATTAATGTCTGTACATTGAACAATAAATTTTCGTGCTAGCCACAATGAACTTTGAAAAAAGTGATTCGTTCTTTTATGATTTATACAGTGGCGTTAGAATCGGACTGTGCAATAATGGACATAAAATATATATTTTTAGAAATAAATTGCGATTTCTTCAAGACATTACATATTGTATATAAATAACATAAACCATTCTTATGTATAAGAATTTAATTTTAAGTATATTGTATATTATTTTTGTAATATAAATATTGTAATAAATTATAATAATTTAAATCAAATTACTTCACGATGGTGTGTGAGTAAGTTTTTAGGTAATTGTAAATCAATAAGCAAAACGACCTTTATCCAAACGTAGATTAGATAAGAGCGTGGCAGAACGGAATCAGGAATGCGACAGTTTCATCGTAATAGCTCCCTGCAGTCATCATATTATAGAGCAACAGCCCCAGAGTATATTTCCTCCAATCAATACAACATCTATATATGTTTTTAAACAATTACTAGATTTGGTGCATACTCTTTAATGAAACTAATCAGTTTATTTGTGAAATTGTTCATATTAGGGTAATTTTTAACATACTTTTTGTTTGTTTTCGGCATAATGAATTCAAAATTATAAAAATTTAAATTATATAAACTAATTAAATTGGCAAACAAAACATAAAATTTTTAATGAAACCCTGATTTACTACCACAAATTATTCTAAAATAATATTGTTTTGATCCATTTGCCAGCTGATTGGAAAATAAATTTTTGATGAAATATTAAAAAGTTAATTTTGAGTAAGTGCAAACTTTCATAGTGCATTAGCACTCGTCAGTATTTACATGTTACTTATCAAATTAAATGTAAAAGCTGAATGCATTAAATTTATTGTGATTGATTTGCGATTGATATAATTTAAATAATTGGAGCAAATCATAAAAAACATAAGCGGAAACTACCATGCATATTGGAACATGAGGAAATCCGCACGGTAAAAAGCACCTACCGCACGGTAAAAAGCACCTACCGCACGGTAAAAAGCACCTACCATGGATAGGTTGTCAAACACAGGTCTGCCAGACAAATCCAATGCATGCACCAATAATACAGGAATGTCGCAAATGTAAAATTTTTGGCAAATTTATCAGTTAATTAATCTAATTGTAATTATTCATATTTTATAAATGAAAGAAAAAAATAAACGTGTGGTCACCACACGACTTTCATTTACAAATTTGAAACATATCCGTTTTTTTTATAAGAAACATAGTTATATTTCATTAATTATCAGCCAATTATATTGGCAGCATGTCTCTGCAACCACATTTTGTTGAAATGTATGTTCACAATAATTCCAATAGTGACATCCGTTATTCTTGACCGATATGTAATAAATTACATTAATTGTCAGCTAATTATAATAACAGTACGTCCCTACCACTTGGTGGGAATAAATTCAATAAAATTCTACTTTACAACTGAATGTTAAACGAATTTATGTTCATTTCAAAAAAATTGTTGGTCAATTATCATTTTTCTCGAAACATTCTTTTGTAATTTTAAAAGTCAATAATTTTAATAACAGTATGTATCTGCAACTCTTTATTCTTCTTTTATTTATGCATCGTTGCCCGTTTTATCATCGACGTTACGCGGTTATTTTATCATTCCACCTTCTCCGGGATCTCCAGAGTAATCTACGTTTAATCGATGATTTGTTCCTCAATATTTTTACCGATTAATTATCAGTTACTCTACTAATATAAACGTTGCATTCTTCGCGTCTTTTTTTAATCCAGCTAAAGATATTTATCACACCGCATGATTTTCTAATTTCCTCATTGGATATTTGTAATCTTAGTGCGTGTTCCTCTAAAGTTCGTAGTACCCTCATCTTAGAAGTGTTTAGTTATCTTTAGGTGTGTGCTGTATCTGCTCAAGTTTCCGCTGTCGTCTCATAGCTGTCTTGTAAATCCTAATTTTTATTTCTTTCTGCATGTGCTTGTTGGTCCATATTGTATCGCTTAGACATCCAGCTACTCAGTTTGCCTTTTTTGCTTGTACTTTTACTTCTGCCAACAGCAAGAATTATCCGCAAAGCATTTTAAGTTGCTTTTTCCCTATCTTCTTCTTTGTCCCAACATTTTGGAAAACCTAATCCATAATGATGGTAAAAAGCAGTGGGCTTAGTAAGTCACATTGTCTAATATCTTTTCCAACTGCAATAGGTTCCGTAATCTCGTTGTATATAATTACTCTTGAGTTTTTGTATACATCTTTGATAATTTTGATCTGGTCTACTTCTTTATTTCTTTTGTGCAGAATGTTGTCTAGTCTTATTTTGTCAAATGCATTAATGGGAACAATAAAACATATGTATGCAGACTTGTTTTATTCGATTGATTTCTCCCTTATTTGCCTCACTATGAACACAGTAACTGTACAAAAACTGTTTTTAATCTTTTTGGTAATGGTTTATTTAAATTACTTTAAACTTAAGTTCAGTAGTGTTATTCCTATGTAGTTTTTTGGGTTTTCCTTTGTACCCTCTCTTGTGTAATATTATTAATTAGGTAACTGGATCTTCACTCTTTTGATATATCTTGCTGTGATATTATTTTATTAATCAGTTTCGTTATTTCGTATTGTACCATCGGTTCCCCATGTTTAAGTGGTTCATTTGTAATTCCGACTGGACTAGCTGCCTTGCGGTTTTTCAATCAATCAATTGGTTTGATAATTTCTGGTTCTTGGATTTCTGTATTTTCATTTACCGTTATACTTCTTTCCTGTGCCTGCTTCTGTTTCTCTTGCAGTGGGCTGTATAGTCATCTTATCAACTTTCAAACATAATTTGGTTACCGTAAAAGTCGTGTTTCATCCCTTGAGCGAACCTTTCGTTTTACGTTTCGAACTCTAATGTATTATTTTAATGTTTGTTGTGTTCATTCTGATTTATTTTTCAGTTTTGATTCCTTCTTCTTCTTTACACAGTTCTTTAATTTTTTCATTAAGTCATGGGGTGGGTTTGAAGATTGCTTTATTCGTCGTGACAGTTTTGCTGATATTAGTATATTTGTTTTGATTTTGTACCACCCTTCTTCGACACTAACCTCGTCAGTTATTTGGGTATTAGTTATTGTTTCATCCAATTTTAACATGTAAAGTGTCTGTGTAAATTTATTTAGTTGTCCCTCTATATTCATTTTCTTTGCTTGCAACGTTTTTAACGTTTGCTTAGATTAGTTCAGAATACTAGGTTATGGTCGCTGATTGTAATTACTGCTGTTAGATGTTGCACATCCAGTATTGTTTAGTTGGCTTAGTTGGATTGTTATAATGTTATCTATTATAGATTATATCTGTGGTAAGTTCTTTAATGTGTATTTGTGCTGATCCTTATGTTTGAAATGGGTGTTACTTATTTACAGCTTATTGCATTTACATAAACACACTGAAAGTTCTCCATTTTCATGTTCAATTGTTCCAATAAATTTCTGGGATAACTTGGTCTCCAACTCATTAAAATGTCCAATTATTATTAATGTTTTTTTCTCATTAAGCTTATTGTTTTCTGCAGTTCATCGTAGAATTGTTCTCTAATATCTTTGGTACTGCAGATTTTCGGGGACTATATTGTTATTAAGTTAAGGTAATTGTTGTTTGTTTTCACTCGCATCATTACAATTCGTTCTGAAATGTAGTTAAGTCAGATACCTTGTCTACGAGTTTCTTGCTCACCATTATCCCGACACCCTTCTTTACTTTTTATCGCAATCTCTTAGTACTGCCCGGCCATGTTTTCGTATTTCTTGTATATGTTCATTTCGTTGTTTAATAACCCGTTGGTTACTTTGAGACTTTTGGTCTCCATTTTAAGTTGATCTTACGTTCTATGTTCTTCGGTTTTATGTTTTGAGTTCCTTTTTCGTTTATATTCTGGGTATCAGTGAGTTTTATGGGCACTTGCAATGTTTTCCCAAGCCTTGTTCTAGAACCGTCCTTCTTTACCCGGATTTTAAACTGCCAATATGAGCCTGAAACGCCTTAAGGCCATGATGTGAATCATTTCAGCGGACTTTTTGACTTGACTTTCGGTTTTAATCGTCCTCGTTAGCTTTAAATTTCTTCCGTTGTGCGCCTGATGGCTGTTTGTTTATTTCTTCTGGTTCTTAGTCAAAATTAAAATTGTTACTTTAAGGTTTTTCGGAGAGCCCCCTTGTAAGGTTTATCTTTAATGGTAAGCACGTTTGCTCCTACGAGTAGATAGAGAGGTAAGACTGAATAGAGTGGAGTGCGCTATGTCCCCCAAGGTTTTTACGGTAGGGACTGGTCTTTTATCCAGCCACGCATTCTTTTCGTCCGTACACTGCAGGATTTAGATTTTTGTTAGGTTGTCTCCTCTTGCCTGGGCCTCCCAATTTTCACACCCGCGATATACGACCACAATCATAAAATGCAAGTTATGACGATGGTGTCTTCACTAGGTAAGGACATTCATCAACGTCGTTATGGCCAGATGCAATACCTGAGCCAGTATTTTATAGCCTAGCTGAAGGTGGCCTATTGAAAACCACATTTCGTGGCTACAACTATTGTGAGTGACTTGTTATTAGTCAATTCAAGCCATCCACTAACGGCAAGGTTTTACAGGTCCTCAGAGTGGGATGGGGTTCGGGTCGTTATTACAAGCTTAACTGCTTTCGATAAAAAAAATAAGAAGAAGAAAATTAGTAATCCATTGCCCGATGATCGAAACTGGGATATTTTGAACCAAAACTGATGTGCTCCACCGTTACTACGATGTTCAGACTCTTAATTAATTTATCAAATTTTGACGTATTTTGCTCTTTTTAAAGGCTATTAAACTCTATTTTAAATGCATACAATTTGCAATTTGCTATCCTCAAATTTAATAATTAATTCTACTTTAATTATTGACATTGTTTTAAAGAACATAAAATTTAATTTGTGTCCATCTTCAAAAGTTTTATTGCAATATTCTTTCATTCCCTTTAACAGAATTAAATTCTGCGTTATATGCAGATAAAAATTTACATACTGTTTAAAGCATTGCAACCAACGAGCTGATCTAAATTTTGAAAAATTAATCGACAATTTCATTGCTAACATTAAATTTTATAGTCGATATCTTGAATTTTACTTTTTCATTCGCGTTAGTTTAGTAAACAGCTTATAAAAGATAGTTTCAGTTATTTTGATTATTTTTTATAAGGCCCTCTGCAGAAAAAAATTGTTGCTCGGTGTCCAATGCAATACACAAACTAACTTTAATTTAATAGTCATTTTATTTAAATATTTTATTTTAAAATGAATTGAAGTTTTTTTAATAAAAATATTTCATAATAATTTTGTGAATTTTTCATTATATTCGATTCCAAAAAAAGTAGAATGCAATGTAAGAATGCAGTATTTGATTGAAGCATCCTTCCAAGCTTTGCAATGAAGTGAAACCCGAGTTTGTTCACATTCACAAAAAGGTTTGATTTCTTCCATATGAAAAACAGGGTTCATTTCATTTCAAGTTGGTGTATATATTTATTAAATTTTTAAAACGGAACGCAACTATCCTCTGCACTCTACTCAAACATACAAAAGGTGTGAAAATATTCCAATATACGGAGTTTCAATAGAATTCGTTATAATTCAAATTGCAATTAAGAGTGACGACGTGATATTTTGTAGAATTTTCCAGGTGTATACTCAGTCGTGCTTTGCATTTGGGTTTTCGCATTCCTATATTACTAACTCCTTCTTTCTAACTAACTCGAGCTTCAAAGGATCATGTCGAAAACTGAATATAAACTTCTTTAATACCGTGTTCTACTTTAGAAAATTGTTATATGGATTACTAGAAATGTTACATTCTGAATATTTTTGAAAATCAATGTTTTCCTAAAAACTTTTAAATTTTAAAATATTCATGCTTGACCTCTATTATTAAAGCCTTTGCATATTATTTGATACAGTCAATTGTTTGCATATTTTCTTTTAACTTTTAACAATCTATATTTCATTTGTGGAAATGGTTTCAGGATACGAAAAATTAAAGCTAAACGTGATTTTATAAAACGTTTACAAATTACAGAGATCTAAAATTAATCCCTCCAGTGATCTGTAAATGATTATAATGTTCGCACAGGTATCCAATAAAAAATGGTACTCATTCCCGGAAGCAACTACACAATCTGCTTCAACCCTCACATATCTAGCAAGGTATTTATATTGCAGCAGATATCATTCCCCGTGAGATTCTGCGTTGAAATAACTCCGGCAAGGTAACGTGAATATATGTCAAGAGTACGAAGACATGTTTTTTGAAGAAATAAATGTATTTCCGATTCTATTTTGTTTAATTTTTAATTTTATAAGCATTAATAATGTAAAACTTTAATATTTAAAGATCTTGTTAAGGATTAAGTTTAAATCTACCTCATTCATTAATTACATTGATAAATTATAACTTAACTTGGTGGATCCTTGAATACATTCAAAATATTTTGGTAATTTAACTAATCAGCGCATATCACATTTTTTGCATAGAACAAATAAATTTTAATTTAAAGATAAAAGTTAAATCCTACACGTTACAATAAAAACTAAACTTAAAACAAGTTTTCGTTTTTGTTAATTGGTTGGGATCAGAATCTCAGTTTAGTTCGGTAAGTGTGGTTCGTTAAGATAATTTTAGTTTGAAGACAAATGAAAATATTTGTGCGCCAGATAATTTAGTATTTACAGAAAAAGACAAATACAAAAGAAGCATATATTAGGATTAAGGGTTTTCAAGTGTCCTAAATAAAAGAAATCAACAAACAAATATAGTAAATATGAACTAAATACATTTTAAATCAAATTAAATAAAAATCAAAATGAATATTACTTTTACTTCCTAATTTCATTGTTAAAAAGTGGTTGCTTATTACAAAGAATGCCTGGATTCGGTGGGATTCGAGGAGTCCTGATCACGTCAATGACATTAAGTCTGGATAGTAATAAGACAGTCCGTTCATAAACTGTAGATTGAGCTCTAAGAGACAGGAGTTTCTTCACCAATACCCTTAGTGTTGGCGTCAGCAGGGTTCATAAAAAAATACACAAAGATAATTAGTTAGGCAAGCAAGCCACAATAATGAAATAATTATTGTTATTTTAAGTAGCCAGCAAATATTAAAAAAATGCAATTATACAAGAACAAATAAATTACAAAACTAAATTAACAAAGAAATTGAGAAATACTTACCTAATCAAAAAAGAAAATTCTTCTTATTCTTGTCCTCAGTCTGTCTTCCTTCATTGTTGGATGTATGCCTTCATCATTTATTCCATTACTCTTTTGGTGCCATTGTTTTCCAGCAATGGTTTCGGTGTTATCCAACCATCTTTATGGCACCTTCCAATGCTTTGTTTCGTAGTTCTTGGACGTGGGTGGCTTGTTTTGCTTGTACATCTTGTTTAATCTTGTCTAGGGCATGTTGCCCTACCCAGCTCTACTTAAGGTTTGCTACCCGATGTATAACATCTATTCTTATTTTCTTCATTTCTTGTTTCATCCCACAAGCTTTAAGTTTATCCATTCCATTGGCTTTTGCGTGACCCCAAATTTTTAGGCACATGCTTTGGTTATTGTTGTTATTTCCATACCGTAAGTTGGATTTTAGTGATTTTGAGATTTTTGGGTTTTTAAGTATATGTCCAATTTACCAAACGCGGCCGAACTCTGTCTAATACGCCTGCAAGCGTAAATAGCTTAGGAGATAATGGATCACCTTGGACGACGCCTCTGTTAATTAAAATGGGTTCTGTTAT
>JARJDX010027691.1:0-22945 GCA_030264735.1 Gymnusa sp. GC000175 | reverse complement strand
AAATTAATAAATTTAAACTGCATGGAAAATAAGAGAACGTTTTTATACAATAACTCTAGGGAATGCATATAAGATATGCACATAACATTTTCAAAAGGGGTGGTTGGCCTTCTTAGCAAAAGGGTCCACGCCAAGTAGTGCGAGAAATAACATCCATATTAAACTAATAATTTACTATTAAATAGAAAAATATTTAACAATTTATCCAAAAAAAAATAGTTCAAAAATTTTTTTTATACATAGATTAAACATTAACATCCTAATCATAATCATAGGTGATAGTGCAGTGCTAAAGGTAATTTATATTTAAAGGAAGTGAAAAAAATAGCCTAAAGACTAGAATACCTTTTTAGTCGTAACTGTGACGCTGTGTATTTTTTTTCTCTATTTGTAAAACAGGTATAGAACATCCCCATCATAATCAGAGGTGATAGTGTAGTGCAAAAGGTAATTTATATTTAAAGAAAGAGACAAAAATGGTTGTAACTGTGACGCTATACCTTTTTTCTCTCTATTTGTAAAGCAGATATAGAACATCCCCAATATTGAATCACACAAATAAACTTGTAAATAACTATTATTTACACAAGGGTTAATTTATCAAAACAATGATTATTTATTTAATTAAATTTATTTAAGTTAACCGATTACAAACTGCCAATGTTCATTTCAATGGAACACTAAAAGGTAATTGAATTTATTTATTACACGTTTTGCGACAATGCAGTAATTTTTATTTATATATACAGTAATTTGTTTAATAATGCGTGTACAGTAGTAATGCAAGTTTGAAAAATATTTTTGAAAATCATCAAATTATTTAGCTCTAAAACCAATGATTTAAATTAAACTTTTTGCTGCTCCATTTGTAACTCGACGTTGTATTGTCAGCAGAATAATTGTTATATTTGTATAAACATTATCTCCCTACAAATTTCTATGACCCCTATTTGCAATAATAGGCGAGATAGCCATTAGCCATATAATTTAATGAAATTTAAACCATAGCATTAGCAAGTAATCACTTTGTTAACGAAATTTCGCTAAATGTCTAAGAGATGGGTTATAATAGTTAAACTGCTGCACAATACGCAGTCTTAAATGCTTTGCATAATTAAAAAAGCTTCTCTTGCTGCTTCTTAATTCGTTTATTTATTTACAAGAAATTTACGTAAACGTTATAATACAAAGAATATTTTTAAAAATTTTCTCCACTTGAATTTCCAGAAACGAATAAAAAACTACTCTCAATAAAATTTGATACTTTTTTTTAATTTATTTTTACATTTTATATTTATTCGCTAAGAAATAGATGCAAAAAAGTCAAAAATCTCAAATTTTTTTTCTCACGATTGCTATACTTTTCGTTTTCAGGAAACTAAAAATAAATAAATATTGCAGTGCAATTTAATTTTTTAATTAAAACTTTATAAAGTCTAGTAAATTTGTTTACTTTTAGGTTTAGATTGCGTGGTTTAATTGGTAGTTGCTAAAAAGTCATCAGACTTTGTTGATGCTCTTACTATTTTGAAAAAAGTATCAGTTGCTGTATGTACTTTTGTGTAGACCCCCCTCCCACCCCTATTTTTGTATACAACCCCCACCCTCCCCTATTATTGTGTTTCACTTGTTCTTAAAACAAATTATTTGCTGTAAGTACTGTTGTATAGACCCCCCACCTACATCTATCAGTATATAGTTGCTGTTTAACAAAAATTCTGTATGTACAGATCTATAGACCCACCACCCGCCCCTATCAATGTGTCCTACTTGCTGTTTTAATAAAAAAGTATTGGTTTTTGTATGTATTGTTGTATAGAACTCTAAACTTTCCCTACCAGTGAGTTTTAATTTTATAAACCCTTACCTACCTTTATCAGCGTGTATTGGTATCAGTTTTAAAAAATATAATAATTTCTGCATGTACTGTTGTATAGACCCCACCCCAATTAGTAGTACTACTTGCTGTTTTAAAAATAAGTATTAATTGCTGTACGTATTGTTGTATACAACTTTCACCCGCCCCTATAACTGTGTCCTACTTGCTATTTTGAAAAAGTACTAATTGCCGTGGTACTTTTGTATAGACCCTTTCACACACCCCTCTAACTATATATTCTTTGCTATTAAAAAAAAAGTATTATTGCTGTATAAACTGTTGTACGGACCCCTACCCACTTGTATAAGTGTGTACTAATTGCTATTTTGAAAAAAAGTACTAATTACTGTTTAAAACGTTGAATGGGGGTCCTACCCACCCCTATAATTATATATTAGTCACTGTTTCGAAAAAAATATTTATTGCTGTATGTGCTATTAGTACTAATTTCTATTTTAAAAAAGTAGTAATTGTACTTACTGTTGTATGGAATTCTCACAAACTTGTAGCAGTTTGTAGTGGTTGCTATTAACAAAGGTATTAATTGCTGCATATACTATTATATACACCCCCACCCTCCTCTATCATTGTGTTTTACTTGTTCTTTTTAAAAAATATATATTTGCTGTAAGTACTGTTGTATAGATTTCCTACGTACTTCTATGAGTGTATACTAATTACTATTTTCAAAAAAGTATTAGTTGCTGTATGTACTGTTGTGTAGACCCCCCTTCCACCCCTATTTTAGTATACAACCCCCACCCTTCCCTATTATTGTGTTTCATTTGTTCTTAAAACAAATTATTTGCTGTAAGTACTGTTGTATAGATTTTCTACGTACTTCTATAAGTATATACTAATCACTATTTTAAAAAAAGTATAAGTTGCTGCATGTACTGTTGTGTAGACCCTTCACTCACCCCTATTTGTGTATACACCTCCCACGCTCCCCTATCATTGTGTTTCACCTGTTTTTTAAAAAAATTATTTGCTGTAGGTACTGTTGTATAGATATCCTACCTTCTTCTATAAGTATGTACTAATTACTTTTTTGAAAAAAGTATAAGTTGCTGCATGCACTGTGGTTTAAAACCCCCACCTACCCCTATCAGTATAATTGATGTCTTGAAAAAATTTTCTTTGCGGTGGGGGGGTCTATACAACAGTACCTATGGTATAGATTTCCTATCTTCTTCTATAGGTGTGTACTAATTACTTTCTTAAAAAAAGTATAAGTTGCTGCATGTACTGTTGTTTAGACCCCCACCCACCCCAATCAGTATGTACTAATTGATGTCTTGAAAAAAGTTTTCCTTGCTGTATCTTATGTTGTTCAGACAACCTAATCCACCCATGAAAATATGCAATAATTGATAATTTGTCAAAAGTACTAATTGCTGTATGTACTGTTGTAGTCAATCTCCCCCTCCCCTGACGTTGTGTACTAGTTGCTGTTTAACAGCAACTAGTATACACTGATGGGGTGGGTAGGGGGTCTATACAACAGTACCTACAGCAATTAATACTTTTATTTAACACCAACTAGTACACACTGATAGTGGTGGGTGTGGAGGTTTATACAACAGTACCTACAGCAAATAATACTTTTTTTTACAGCAACCAGTACACACTGATTAAGGTGGGTAGGGGGGTTTTTACAACAGTACCTACAGCAATTAATACTTTTTTTAACAGCAACTAGTATACACTAATGGGGGTGAGTGGGGGTCTATACAACAGTATCTACAGCAATTAATATTTTTTTTTAACAGCAACTAGTATACATTGGTGGAGGTGGGTGGGGGGTCTATACAACAGTACTTACAGCAAATAATACTTTTTTAACAGCAAATAGTTTTCACTGATAGAGGTGAGTGGGGGGGGGGTCTATACAACAGCACATACAGCAATTAACACTTTTTTAAAGCAACTAGTACACATTGATAGAGGTGGGTGGAGGGTCTATACAACAGTATAACAGTAATTATTATATTTTTTTTCAAATCTAACCTTGCACAAAATTATAGGGGTGGTTGGGGGTTTTGTACAGCAGGAGATGCAGCATGTATGAATTTCAAAAACACCCTCATAAAAAAAATGTTTTTCACTCGATTTTCCTGTAAGTGAAAAAAAAAATACTTTACCCAATAAAAAAATGTCTTTAATAAAAGTTATTTCTCATTTCAAAAATGGTAAATTGTTGTTAAGAAGACCTAAAAACATTAAAATCATTTTATTTACTTATGTACTGTTGTACATCCACAACAGAACAATAATACTTTTTTTAACAGCAAGTAGTACATGCTGATTGGGGTAGATGGGGATCCATACAACAGTACATGGAAAAATTTATAGTTTTTTTAAAACTTTAACCAATACACAATAAGAGGGGTGGGTGGCGGGTTTTATACAACAGTACGTACAGCAATTAGAACTTTTTTCAATTTTAGATTACACTTTCAGGAGTGGGTAGTGACTGTATACAACAGTACATAGAGCAATTAATAACTTAATATAATAATAATAATAATATAATATAATAATAAAGAAGGGTGGGGGGTGTTTACAATAGTAAATGCCTCAATTAATAACTTTTTTAATAGAAACTTATAAAAACTGCTAGGAGTGGGTGGGAATTCTATACAACAGTACGTACAGCAAGTAGGCAATTAATACATCAGCAAGTATTACACTATGATAGGGGTGCGTGGAGGGTCTATATAACAGCACTTCATCATCATTATTATCATCATCATTATCAGCCATTTTCGACTTATTTTTGGGCAAAGGTACTTACAACAATTAATACTTATTATCGCCAAGTGGTTAATATAAGTGTGTAGAGCCTAAAATTTTTTTTTTAATTGTTTATGTACTGTTGTATAGACCTTCCATAAATAAGAGAACATTAATACTTCTTTTGAACAGAAACTAGTACACGCTGATATGGGTGGCCCCCATACAACAGTACATACAACAATTAATACTTTTTTTGTAACAGCAAGTAATACGCAGCGATGGGGTGGGTGGCGGGTTCTATACAACAGTAAGTACAGCAATGATTACTATTTTTAAAAGAAACATTATTATACAATTATAGCAGTGGGTAGTCTATACAACAGTATGCAGCAATTATTTTTTTTTTCAAAACAACAAGTAATACACAATAATAATGAGGGGGTTGTATACAACAGTATATGCGGCATTAATTACTTCATTTAACAGCAAGTAATATATCCTGATAGGGGTGGGTGGAGGGTCTATACAACAGTAGTAGCTCGCTATAGTAGGCAACCAGACGTACTAGTTCGTCTATTCTAAACCCCGACAGGTGGCGTTGGTTGTAAACATTTCGAACGATATTACTGATGATTTATCGAAAAAAAAATTTGCACGATTACTATACTTCCTTTTTTTGGGAAAGAAAAAAATTACATGAATTAATTGAGACACAGTTTCTATACCTTATTATTTTTTTAATTGTGTGGTTTTTATATATACCAAGTGGTTATTATAAGTTTGTAGAGTACTGTTATTAAGCAAAGAATAACAATGTAGTAACTTAAACAAATATTTTCGTAAAGACCTTTAAAATTTGCTAGTTTATTGAATTGTAAATATAACCATCCAAATTCATTATGTTAGTTCTGTTTTCATGTGCCTTCAACAAAAGAAATAGAACGTTTGTAAAAAAATTGTTTTGTAATAAAATTCATTTATATTAATTAAAATGGACTGACGAGTATTTTTCAAGGATGCCTCCTTTGTGAAATGTATAATTCGGTATTAAATACTAAAATGCTTTGTATTCCACGAAAAAAAAAATGTTTTTGACTAATCAATTTATCAAAATGAAAAGCACATTAACGTTGTTTTTAAAGATTTCTTGGGCGCAACATCATTAATTTGAGTTTGTGGATTGTCAGTAGGTACTTTTTTTCGTAACAAAGAGATCATTAAGGTTAGTGTCTTTTTCAACCTCTTAGCAATTGCTGGAGGTTCTAAAACTGATGGCAAATGTCACTGTTTTGTAGCCCGTTAACATTAGCATGAGAATTTGAGTGCATTTAATGGGCAATGGTCTTATTTTATAGCTTATAAAAATTTCTTTATTACACGATTTAAAGTTAAATTTATGGAACATCAATATGAAGACGTTTATGCTTTGATCTCAAATTTATTAGATCTAAATTTGCTTAGAAATTGAAATTTTTATCGAGCCATTTTGATATTAAATTTTCAGTTTTTAGATTAATTATAAAAAATAATTTTATTTATATTAAAATTTGCGTTTATTTGCCTTAACTTTCACATTTTTCACGTTGCGTTAATAAATTCAAATTTATGGATTGTGCGTAGGTGGTTATATTTTTTTTTGTAAAGAGATCATTACAGTTATTTCCTCCTTTATCCTCTTAAAAATTGCTTTAGGTCGCAAAACGGAAAGCAAATGTCACCATTTCCTAGCTCGTTAATATTAGCATGAGAATTAGGGTGTATTTAGTAGACGATGACCCTATTTTATAGGTTTACTCTCACTCGTAGCTGTTTAGGATCATCCATAGATGTCCGCAGATTATATCATCTCCTAAATCTACATTTTATGCACATATTGGAAACAACTGCGCAAAATATTTATTTATTTATTTATTTACACTGCAGAAGTTTAATATTTTCAAAATGCAAACGCATGCAGTTTAAAAATAGCACAACTTGCACCAATAGTTTAATATAAAAAATAAACAAACGAATTTAATAATTCAAATAAAAGCTACGCATATTTTTTGTTGTTAAATATATTTTTAGATGTGTTTTATGATTTTCCTATTTACCATTTGAATATTTATTTATTTAATAATATAAAAATATTTAATTACAAAATACTGCTCAAGAGCACCAAGTTTTGTTTCAGAAGGTTCTACACTAGTCTGTCTATTTTAAACTCCGATAGGTGGCGTTGGTTGTATACATTTCAAACGATATTTTTTATATTGGGTCGCAATTATCCAGCGACATCAGTGACTCTTGGCGACACATGTTTCTTGACAGTAAAAATTTGCATCAAAGCGTGACTTGTTTTTCTTACTCTAGCACCACGTGCAACTCAACTATTATAATTAGTAAGCAACAAGCAAACAATCTGGTTATTAACAAAGCTAAGAATTACATATATGTAATATCGTTAAATCCGGAANAGAGAAAATTTGCATCAAAGCGTGACTTTTTTTTCTTACTCTAGCACCACGTGCAACTCAACTATTATAATTAGTAAGCAACAAGCAAACAATCTGGTTATTAACAAAGCTAAGAATTAAATATATGTAATATCGTTAAATCCGAAAATATTTGCATCAAAGCGTGACTGGTTTTTCTAACTCTAGCACCACGTGCAACTCAACTATTATAATAAGTAAACAACAAGCAATAAATCTGGATAGAAACAAAGCTAAATATTACGTCTATCTAACATCGTTATATGTGGCCATTTTTGCTACCCTTTTTCTAGATATCGAGATTATTTGAGTGTATCTTTATTAACAATTCTTGTAGCGTAGCAACTTGATCAAAAAAATACACTTTAGCTCGCGACCTCATTAGTTTAATAACAACTATAGGCAAAAAATCGACTTTCTAGACTAAAGTTGCAATTCCGATGACTCACAATTAACACTACAAAAAAAACTTGATATTTTGGTAGCCAGTTTATTATAAAATCTTATTAAACGCAGCCACTAACTAAACAACTTCAAATAAAGTTTTTTCACAAATTACTTTTCAAGCGGAAAATTTAGAATGCATGATGAACTTATGTATCTCATCTTATTCTTTCTTTGAAAATTAAATGTAATAAAATAATTTCGTATTCCATAATGGAAGTTAAGAAAAATACTTTAGCTGAAACTTTTGATAAAGTTTATTATATTTATATATTAATAAGTTAATAAAAGTTTAAGAAATTCATTTTGCTTCCCTACTTGTTCCAGAATGAGTAATTGTAATAAATTTTATTTATTCTTTTAGAATTAAAATAATTAAATTGGGAAATGATAAATAAGTCCTACTTTTCGTTTTAATGAGTTATTACAAATATTGGTTTGTGTAATGTGACAATTATAATAACCAAATTAAATTAAAATTAATAAATTATTCATAATTTATTTGTACCAAATTAGTTGATAAATGATGATTAAGAGTAATTGTCGTTTAATATATTGATTTAAATAGGCAGGACCCTAACCTAACCTGGGAGAAAAAAAATAAATATTTCTAAAGTGATGAAAATATTGAATGGGGTTGAATAAAAAAAATTCCAGATCATAAATTGTTTATATTTAAAATAAAAAAATCACAAAATATGAAACAAAAAAATTTAAATTTGTGGTAGAAGGGTAAATTTGTGTTAAAAAAAACAAAAATTTTAAGCATTTTTAACTATTAATCATTTTGGTTAATTTTTTTTAAGAAATTTTTTAAGAGATGAAATCAATAATTAGGTTAGTTTAGCTTTAGGTGGCAGCTTACGCTCACTTAGGCCTCAGATGGGCCCGTTGTGTTACCACATTACTTTGAAAAAATCAATAATTGGGGCTGAATAATAATATTTCACCCTTACTTCTTTCTGAAACAGTTAATAACCCTAGTTTATAGAGAAAAAAGCTGGTAACCCTAGGATGCTTCTTAAAAAAAATAAAAATTAAAACATTAAATGATGTAAATGAAATAAGGTGGTAACCCTAATCTATTTTTGTGGTAACTCTGAAATACTAGTAAAAGCTACCAAAACCAACCTTACCTGGGACAGAAAATTTGCAACAAAAAGTTGGCAACCCTGACATATTTTTTTATATAAAAATATTTATTTTATTCATTCGCGTCGTAAAGTTCATTTGCACGTAATTTTTAGCGGATGAAATAAGGGTTGTGAAAAAATCCAAGGCCATCGAAGGAAAGTGAATTAAATGGCGCATCGTTTGACGTAAAAATAAAATATATTTTTAAAAACTCCGACGACTCTAACGGATAAAACTGAAAAATAATTTATAATTTTGGTTTTTTTTTGGAAGGAAATGTTAATTTTGTTATTGAAAATAAAAGCTTCCCTGAGATGTGAAGTCATTTTTCAATAAAATTGGGTCTTGTCCGTCGTGTTTTGGCAGAATTGGGTAAAAAAATTTACGGGGATCGCGTGAAAACCTTTATTCTGTAATTTTGATTTAATTTGGCTATTTCACTATTGTTGTTTTACCTACATACATTAACATTTTTAAAACATGTTAAAACTGATTAAAAATGCAAAAATTTTGCTTAAAATGTTAACATTCGTTTGAAAATATCAAAAGTACGCTTAAAAATGAGAAAAATTTGTTCGAAAATACCAAAAATTAATTGAAATTGCTTGTATACATTTCAAACGATATTTTGTATATTGGAATGCGTCCCTTCCGGGTAGACAAAAGGCTTTTTGTGTCGCCATTATCCAGCGAGAGCGGTGACTCTTGGCGCCACATGTACTTTGACAGTGGAATTTTGCATCAAAGCGTGACTGGTTTTTCTAACTCTAGCACCACGTGCATCTCTATTATAATAAGTAAGCAAAAAGCCAACAATTTATTTAACATCGTTTCTGATGATTTTTCAAAAAAAAAGAAAAAAATTCGCATTACTATACTTTCCCTTTTTGGGAAAGAAAAAAATTATACGACGTGGTTCTGCCTTCTTGTTACGCTAATATTCCTTTATCGTTCTACTTCCTAGGTCCCATGTCAAAAATTTTCACAAGTGTCACAATTTATTCATATCATATATCATATCTTTATTCAGTTAGCCATCATATTTGTACAAGAGAACAAACATATCATTGTCAGTACTAGATGGATTTGAAAAAGGCAAGAACAAAAGCTTAGAAACTAGGACTAAAAACTAGATTAAAAACTAGACATTAAAAATTAAAATTAAAATTAAAAATTATTGATTAATAATTAAAAGTTAAGAATTAAAAAAAAAAATGTCTTGCTGCAAAAGAAAAAAATTTGTTAAAAAATTACTAAATTTGCTAGAAAAATACTAAATTTGTTCAAAACCTAAAAAATTTTTGGTTAAAAAATTAATATTCTGCTAAAAAAACAAAATTTATTTAAAAATGTAAAAAATACGTTCGATAATGAGAAAAGTGGAAAAGTCAAAAATTTGCTGCAAAGCGTAAAATTGTGTTTCCAAATATAAAAATTGCGCTGAAAAAAGGGAAAATACCTTGAAAAATGTAAAATATTTAAGAACAATTAAAATTTGTTCTAAAATGTCAAAAAATTACTGCAAAGCAAAAAAAAAATTTTAAAAATGGCAAAAATAAGATCAAAGTTGGTAAAAATTTGTTCAAAAATATAATAAATGGCCTTGAAATTAGTAAAAATCCTTTCGAAAAAACCAAATGTTTAAAAATGTAAGGACAGTATATACAATATCTTTAAATTTCTTACAAAATGTCCAAATTTATACAAAAAATTAAAAAAAAACGAGAAAAAAAGAACAATCAAAATTTGTTTTAAAATGTCAAAAATTTACTTTAAAACAAAAAAAAAAATCTTTGAAAATGGCAAAATAAGATTAAAGTTGGTAAAAATTTATTTAAAAATATCAAAAATGGCCTCGAAATTAAAAAATTGTGAAATACACTTTCCTTTAACATAGAAATTTGTTTAAAAGGGTCATGATTTGTTCAAAAATAACAACAACTTGTTGCAAAATGGAAAAAATTCTTTTAAAAATTAATAAATTTGATAGAAAAATTCTAAATTTCTCGAAAATTAAAAAAAATCGGTTAAAAAATTTATATTTTGCTAAAAAAAATAACAAAATTCATTGAAAAATGTAAAAAAATACGCTCGATAATGATAAAAGTGTAAAAGTCAAAAATTTGCTGCAAAGCATGAAAATGTGTTTCCAAATATGAAAATTACGCTCAAAAAAGGAAAAAATACCTTCGAAAATGGAAAATATTAAGGAACAATAATTTTTTTTAAAAATGTTAAAAATTTACTTCAAAACAAAAAAATTCTTGCAAAATGGCAAATATTTAATTAAAAATGTTAAATCCCGATCAAACATTTCAAATATCAAAAATGATAAAAGTTCGCTTAAAAATACTAATTATTGTTTTGATTTGTGAAATCCGCTCTATATCTATATTTTTTTAACATCGAAATTTGTTGGAAAGTGTCACAATTTGTTCAAAAATGTTAACAACTTGGGTAAAATTACTTCAAAACAATAAAAATCTTTAGAAATGGCAAAAATAAGATCAAAGTTGGTTAAAATTTGTTACATGTTAAAATTTGTTAAAATATATTAAAAATGGCCTCGAAAATGATAAAAATCCTTTCGAAAATACCAAATGTTTAAAAATGCAAATACAGTATCCACAATTTCTTTAAATTTCTTACAAAATGTCCAAATTTATTTAAAAAAATTAAAAAAACCTCAAAATAAGTGAAATTTTGTTTAAAAATGTCAATAATACACACGAAAACTAACAAAATATTCGTTTATATATTTTCTTAAAAATTTTTTCGAAAGTGTCAAGATTATGCTTAATTAAAAATGCTAAAAATTCATTAAAATGTTATATTTCGTTTAAACATTTCAAAGATTTTCCAAAAAAAAACGAAATCATTTAAAAAACTTAAAAAAAACTTAATACTTCATTCTAAATCTGCAAAATTTTCAATAATTTCTGGAAAGTGTAATAATTCGTTCAGAAATTAAAAAATAATGGGAGTGTGGTCACCACACGACTTTCATTTACGAATTTTAAATATATCCAATACTTTTATTAGAAACATAACGTTATTATATTAATTATCAGCCAATTAGGTTTCCAGTATATCACTGCAACTTCATTTAGTATGTTGGTAATAATTCCGACACTTTTGATTGAAAATGAACCCTTTTTTATAAAAATATTTAACTCTTCGCAAAGTTCATTTGCACGTATTTTTTTAACGGACAAATTAAGAATTGTAAAAAAAAACCAAGGCCAATGAAATAAAGAGAATTAAATGGCGCATCGTTTGACGTAAAAATAAAAACTAATTTTAGAACATTTCGACCACTTTATTGGATGAAACTGAAAAATAATTTAAAAATTTCGTTTTTTGGGGGAAAATGTTAAATTTTCTGTAATTAAAAATAAAGGTGTGAGGTGATTTTCTAATAAAATGGCACACCTTACTCGGTTATTTTGATTTAATTTGGCGATTTTTTTCAAAATTAAAATGATTTTTGTTGAAATTTCTATAATTTTGGTAACATTTTAGCAATTAAAGTACAGATTATAGAATAAACGAGCAACGAAGTTTGCCCACTGGGGATGCTAGAAAAATAAAATAAATTTTTATCTTTACGGGGGTGGCGTGCAACCCCTTATTTTGTGATTTTAATTTAATGAGGAGATTTTTCTAATTTCAAATGATTTTTGTTAAAATTTCGATAATTTTAGTAACATTTTAGCAATTAAAGAACAGTGTATAGAATAAACGAGCAACGAAGTTTGTCCAGTGGAGAGACTAGAAAAATAAAAAATAAATTGTCTTCACGGGGGTGGCGTACAACCCTTATTCTGTGATTTTGATATAATTTGGCGTGTTCTTCAAAATTTAAATGATTTTTGTTAAAATTTCGATAATTTCAATAACATTTCAGCAATTAAAGTACAATTTTTAAACAAACCACCAACAAAATTTGCTCCGTAGCGAGGCTAGAAAAATAAAATAAAATTTTGTCTTCACAGGGGTGGCGTGCAACCCTTATTCTGTTGTTTTAATTTAATTTGGGGATTTTCTTCTAATTTTAAATATTTTTGTTAAAATTTCGACAATTTTAGTAACAGTTTAGCAATTAAAGTACTGTTTAAAGAATAAAAGAGCATCGAAGTTTACCCAGTGGAGAGGCTCGTAAAACAAAATAAAATTTTGTCTTTTAAACTAATTAATATAAAAAAAAATTTAAATTCTATAAAATTTTAAATTTTGTAATTAAAAAAATTCTAAATTCTATAAAATCATTAATTTTTTAATTTTTTTTTGTCCTCTCCAACGGATAAATTTCCTTGCTAAAAGAATTTCCAACTTCCCACGAGTGTTTCTTTTGACTACAGCAGCTTTTACCATTTTCATATTTATTGACAGACTTTATTTCTTATACCCTTCCTCTATATTTCGCAGCATGTTGATAACTTTTCTTTTATCTCTTGCCAGAATTTTAAGATCATTCGCAAAATGCAAGATAAACAAAGTGTCATAACATATTGAAATTTCCATCCTTTTGCTCTTTCACTTCCATTTTTTATAAAATTGCTTATAGATGCATTTTTAAGCGCGATTTTTTAATACAAATTGCCAAATAATGGAATTTTAAAATTTACTTCAATTTAAGTAGTGACAACTTATATTTTAAATCATAAAATTTAGAGCAACCTAATTTGTGATACTATATGGTACCCGACCCATGGACATCATGTACCCAACTAAGATACATTTTTCCAATACTAGCAATTTTTTTGGAAAGTATACTAAAGAGACATCTAACAGTAAAAAGCAACACTATAGGCTGCATAGGTAACCGGAACAATGACATTATTGTATAAAATATCTATGTTTTTGTATGACATATATAAAATATTTAGTATAAGATTGAATAATGTAGGAAACATAAAAATATATTATTAAATAATTACTCGAACTAAATTTAGTTTTATCGTGTAAAGTTTTTTTTTTCGTGTTCGAACATCACGTGCCTTTGATAATTACGTGACAATCTATCAGAAAAATCTTTCACACTCTAATGGAACGGGGACTTTTTTTTATGAGGGAAATTATTGTGGATAGAAGAGTTGAAAATTTGAGATTCTCTTCTTTGTAATTTCTATGTAAATAAACAACGAAGTTGTTTGAGATACATTATTCAATGCTACGCAGAAATACGATTCACGAAATGTTTGGGTAAAATCGCAAGGTGGAATTAAACATTACTTATATAAGATAGATTGATGAATTTCTGGTGTTACATTTATATTGTTCCATTCATGCCTTTACCTTTTGTGTATAATTTATACCCATTAATAATTTTATTAATGTGCAATTTCCTCGGTTATATAACCTATCCTTTATCAGTTATAATTCAACTTGATATATCATCCGTCTATTGAAAAGTGTGCCTCGGTTTATTTTGTTAGTGCCTAGTTACATTTTAGTTGAGTGAACTTGTAAAAGTATTTGTAGTTTGCGTTGTCCGCTTCAGAGTGAGCATTCCACACATTTCGGTTACTTTTGTTTGCTTTCTCTCTTCTATAATATATCACATTGCTTGTGTTGTGTTTTTGTTGGTCGACGAATCCGCTCTGTCCGAGTAGTCATGTCATTTCTCACAAGATATTGCTTTTCATGGTTTGAGAAAAACCCCTGGAAATGAGGTTTTCACAATGAGTTTCGGAACTGGATGTGAGACGAATGCTGCTTTTTAAAAAATTTATTTCCGCTGCATTATCTACGAATTATATTATAAATTTTAATTAAATTAGTTATGTAACTTTACTTGAATTGCTTTTATGTTGCTTTATGCATATTCAGTTTTAATCCATTGCGGAATTAGTTACATGTTCATATTCAAACTTTTGTGGCTATATATTAAATTAATTTTAAATTAAATCTAATGTTTAGTTTTACTTTCATGTACGAAGTAAAAATAAGTATTGTCATCATAAAAATTTTCAATATAGAGTTTTTTTGCGAAAATATCCGTTTTGGATTACCCATGGTTGGTAAAATTATTTACATCAAATATTTCAACAAAAATGATATTACAGAGACGTACTGTCATTTCAAATAAGTAGCTGATAATTAATTAAATGTAATTATCTTTATGTCAAAAATAACAAATGTCTAAAATTCGTAAATAAAAGTTGTGTGCTAATCACGCATTTTAAGAATATTATAAATTTGCTGGAAAAATATAAAAAAATGTTCTAAAATGTTAAAAATACGCCTAAAATGATAAAAAAATATCTAAAAATGGCAAATGTAAGCCCAAAAATGGCTAGAATTTATCAAAATTTGTTTGAAAATGTCTAAAATATGCCTTAAAAAGGCACAAATTTATATTTAAAATGTCAAAATTCGTTGCAAAATTTTTAAAATACGTTTTATATGTTTGTTTAAAAATGACAAAAATACATTTAGTGACTTATTGTCAAAAAATTGCATAAAATTTCCAAAAATTTATATTTAGATATCAAAATGTCAAAAATTTCCCCTAAGTGGTAAATATTCTTTCAAAAATGGCAAAAATATTCAAATTGGGTAAAAATTTGTTTAAAAATAATAAAAATTCTTAGAAAATATCAAAAACTTTAAAAAATATAAAAATTAAACAAAAAGTAGTGTAAATTTGTCAAAAAATGCTCATAATTGTTAAAATGAAATTCAAAAATGGCAAAATTTCTTGAAAAATATTAAAAATTCCCAGAAAATATGAAAAACTTTAAGAAAAGTGAAAATTAAAAAAAATTTGTGTTAATATGAAAACTGTGCTGATAATTGTTAAAAATTGTGTAAATATGTCAAAAATATGCTGCAAATTGTTAAAAATTCTTTTAAAAATGGCAAAAATTTATTTGAAATTTGTTTGAAAATGTTTAAAATATGCCTTAAAAAGGCACAAATTCATATCCAAAATGTCAAAATTCGTTTAAATATGTTTGTTTAAAAACGGCAAAAATACATTTGAAAATGTCCCAAAATAACTTGTCAAAATTTGATTGAAAATGTCAAAAAATTGCATAAAATTGACAAAAATTTATATTTAAATATCAAAATGTCAAAATTTTGCCCCTAAATGGTAAATTTTCTTTCAAAAATGGCAAAATTATATTCCAAATAGGTAAAAATTTGTTTAAAAATAATAAAAATTTCTAGAAAATATCAAAAACTTTAAGAAATGTTAAAATTTAATAAAGTTGTGTAATTTGTTAATATTATGCTCATAATTGTTAAAAATTCTTTTAATAATAGCAAAAATTCATTCGAAATTTGTTGAAAAATATTAAAAATTCCCAGAAAATATTAAAAACGTTAGGAAATGTTAAAATTAAAAAAAGTTGTGTAAATATGAAAAATATGCTAATAATTGTTAAAAATTCTTTCAAAAATAGCAAAAACTAATTCCAAATTTGTTGAAAAATATTAAAAATTCCCAGAATTATCAAAAACTTTAAGAAATGTAAAAATTAAAAAAAGTTGTGTAAATATGAAAAATATGCTCATAATTGTCAAAAATATTTTCAAAAATAGCAAAAATTTATTCAAAATTTGTTTAAAAATATTAAAAACTCCCAGAAAATATAAAAAACTTTAAGCCCCGATTGCACCGACCACACTTAAGCGAGCCTCAACTTAAGGATAGCTTAAGTGTGATGCGCATAAGCCGTCGCAGTGCCATAGACATAGAGTATATGGAAATTCACGCACACTTAAGCTATCCTTAACTTGAGGCTCGTTTAAGTGTGGTCGGTGCAATCCGGCCTAAGAAATGTAAAAATTAATAAGAGTTGTGTAAATATGAAAAATGTGATCATAATTGTTCAAAATTTTTTCAAAAATAGCAAAAACTCAATTCAAAATTTAATATTATATTAAATATTAATATTAAAAATTTTCAGAAAATATTAAACACTTTAAAAATGTAAAAATTAAAAAAAGTTGTGTAAATATTAAAAATATGCTCATAATTGTCAAAAATAATTTTAAAAGTAGCAAAAATTTATTAGAAATTTGTTGAAAAATATTAAAAATTTCTAGAAAATATTAAAAAACTTTAAGAAATGTAAAAAATAAAAAAAGTTGTGTAAATTTGTTAAAAATATGCTCATAATTGGTAAAAATTCTTTTAAAAATAGCAAAAATTCATTCGAAATTGTTAAAAAATATTAAAAATTTCCAGAAAATATCAAAAACTTTAAGAAATAAAAAGATTAAAAAAAAAAGTTGCTTAAATAATTTTATTAAACTATTATATGATAATTTCAAAAGTTTTGGTAAATGTCCAAAAAAAAAACGCTAAATTAAAGGAATATGTCAAAATTATTTTAAAATGTCATAAAGACTCTTGAAGAAGGTAAAAATTTATTTAAAAATCGCGAAAATAAAGGTTTAAGTGTCAAAAATTCGTTTGAAAATAAAAACCATACATACATTAACAAATATAAAACATGGCAAAACTAGATAAAAAATGCCAAAATTTACTAAAAATGTTAAAATTCGTTTAAAAATATTAAAAATACGCTCAAAAATAATAAAAATTCGCTTAAAAATACCAATAATAAATTTAAAATGCCAAAATACGCTTAATATCTAATTTTTTATAAACATCCAAATTTGTTGAAAAGTGTCTTAATTTGTTAAAATGTGAACAAATTGCTAAAATATGAAAATATCTCGTTTAAAAGGTTACAAATTTAATTAAAAAAAGTAAAAAATTGTTCGAAAATTGAAATAATTGTTAAAAAAAATATCAAAATCCATATAAAAATGTGAAAAATATGCGCTAAAATTACAAAAATCAAAAACTTCTTTTAAAGTTTCAAAAATTTGCTGCAAATCGTAAAAATGTGTTTCCAAATGTGAAAATTACGCTCAAAAAAGGTAAAAATTCTTTCGAAAATGGAAAACAATTAAAAAGAATCAAAATTTGTTCTAAAATGTCAAAAATTTGCTTCAAAACAAAAAAATCTTTAAAAACGACGAAAATAAAATCAAAGATGATAAAAATTTGCTACAACATGTTAAAATTTGTATAAAAATATCAAAAATGAAAACAAAAATGGTAAAAATACTTTCGATAATACCAAATGTTTAAAAATGCAAACCCATGATCTAAAATGTCGTTAAATTTCTCACAAAATGTCAAAATTTATTCAAAAAATTAAAAAAAAAACGCCAAAGAATTGAAATTTTGTTTTAGATGTCAATGCAAATGTCATAAAAACTAACGAAAAATTCGTTCAAAAATTTGTTTAAAACATTATTCAAAAGTGACTAAAATATGTTTAAACATGCCAAATATTCATTTAAAAATGGTAAATTTCGTTCAAACATTAGATAAAAATACTAAAATTTATTAAAAAATGGAGGTGGACTTTTGTTTACAAATTAAAAGCATATCCGATAATTTTAATTGAAACATAACTATATTTCGTTTATCAATTATTAGCCAATTAAGTTGGCAGTATGTCTCTGCAACTTCATTTAATTGTGAAATGTATGTTGGCAATAACTCCGATAGTGACATCCGTTGCTTTTAAATGATATATAAACTATTTCATTAATTGTCAGCTGATTATAATGACAGTAACTTGATGGGCAGAAATTTAATAAAACGTTGTTAGCAACGAAAAAGGATGAGTTCTTAAAATGTTAAATTTAAAAAAAAAATGATAGGAACAACATTTGTTGCTCCAAACACTTTTGAACTTCTATTTTTTTTCCATAAACGTTATGGTTTTTTGATATATTCTCAAAAAAAAAAATACAATAAAGTCCCAATTCAGGTTAGTGGATTTCACCCAAAAGTCACTGGGATCTTCTAATTTTTGTGAAAAGCTTAAGTATGAGACACACAGACACTTCTTCGAAAACAAGTTTTCTGAAGTCGAAAACGGATATTTCCGCAAAAATCTCGATTTCGAAAATTTTTGCAATTGGTTTACTTTTTTTTTACTTCGTAAATAAAAGTAAAAATACAAAAATATACGTAAAACTATATATAACTGCAAAAATTTCAATATTCTCTAGAAAGTATAAAAATTGGTTTATAATGTCAAAAATATGCTCAAAATGGCAAAAATTTGTATAAAATAATCAAAATAATTTAAAATATCAAAAAATATTAAATTTTGTCTAAAATACATTGGAAAATGGTAAAAATACGCTCAAAAATGCAAAATAATTGCACAGAAATGCAAAGATACACACAAAAATGTTAAAAATTCTTTTAAAATTATTTTTCTGAAAATGTCATAAATTTGCTAGAAAGTGGTAAATTTTCGTTTAAAATGGTAAAATTTGTTTAAAATGTTAAATAAAATCACATAAATACGTTAAAAATGGCAAAAAAATTTTAGAAAATGTCTAACTTTGTTTTAATATGTTAAACATACGCGCGAATATGAAAAAAAACTGTTAGAAAAGTAAAAATTTGTATGTTGATTTTAAAAATATGCTAAAAATATATTTTCAAAAATCCAAAATTCGCTCAAAAATATTCTAGAAAATGTAAAAATTTATTTGAAAGTTTAAAATAATGCTCGAAATTAGCAAAAATTTGTATGTGTATGTCCAAATTCGTTTAAAAATGTCAAAAGTTTGCTGCAAAGGATTAAAATAGAATAAATAATAACAAAAATATAAATATTTGCTTAACATTTCAAAAATTTCCTTAAAAATAATAAAATTCCTTTAAAAATATCATGAAATTGCTTGAAAATGGCAAAATTTAGTATAAAAATGTCATAGTTTATTCGAATATGTCAAAAAAATGTTTTAAAATGTTGAAATTAATTTTAGAAGGTTAAAAATATGTCAAAATTGATTTAAAATGATAAAACATTCAAAATACACTCAAAGATACGCTCAAAAATTCCAAATAATTGCACAGAGATGCAAAGATACACACAAAAATGTCAAAAATTCTTTAAAAATAATTTTTTTTGAAAATATCATAAATTTGCTAGAAAATGGAAAATTTTTGTTTAAAAATGTCAAAGTTCGTTTAAAATGTTAAAAAAATATGCTTTAAAATATCAATCAAAATCAAAATATAAATTTTTGATTAAAATTTCAAAAATTTCCTTAAAAATATTCAAAAATTCATTAAAAAAATTTCAAGAATTTGCTCGAAAATGGCAAAATTTAAAAATGTTAAATTTTACAATTTCGTTATAAAACGTTAAAATTTATTTAAAAATATCAATAATTTAATAATGGATTTTTTTTATAAATATTTACATTCTTCAAAAAATGTCAAATTTTGAAATTGTAAAAAATTCGCTAAAAAGTAGCTTATTTAAAAATGTCAAAAATGTCAAAATTATCTAGTATTCAGAACTAGTTATTTGTCTTTGGGTAAAAATTAATGACACTGTAAATGAAAGAACAGAAATCGCAAAAATTTTTGAAATAATTCAGAAAAAGTTGTTTTTGAAATGGTATCTGCTGTCTGTGTGTCTGTATATCTGTCTGTATCCTATCTAAAGCCCAGACGGCTCAACTGATCGACCTGGAAATTCATATTTAATCTTTTAACAAGAATTAGAAGATCCTACTAATTTTAATCTTAAATTCATAAACCGGAAGTGGTAGTTTATTGGGTAGGTTTTTCAAATATTTCAAAAACTATCAAATTTATAAAAAAAAAACCATAGGATTACAAAAGTGTTTTGTTTTTAAAAATCTAACATTTTAAGAAATCATCCTTGTTCGGTGCTAAGCAACATTTTATTAAAATTATTCAAGTTGCACAAATCTACTGTCATTATAATCAGCTGAAAATTAATGAAATAGATTATATATCATTCAAAAATGACGGATGTCTCTATCGGAGTTATTACCAACATACATTTCAACAAAATTAAATTACAGAAACATACTGCCAACCTAATTAGTTGATTAATGAATTGTATGAAATATACTTATTATTTCGTCTCAACTCTGTATGAAAGTCGTGCAAAACAATTTTTTTTTTAAATTTTTCTTAAAAATATTCGTAAATAAAATTCTTTGCGGTGATCAAACCTTTTTTATTATAGATATCAGCCAATCATAAAATGAAATAAAATAACGCCACTTTCTTTCTTTAAGTAAGAACTGCAATAAAAACTAATAAAGGCAATAAAACAGTGTCGCAGTGTATGTAATTACTATAGCTGTAAGCTATAACATTCCTGCCATTTGATTTATAGCATTTAATTTGCTGCCATCTCACAGATGTATCAGGGATGTCAAAAGTTACAGTCGTCTAGTTAAGGCGGTTTAATGCGAAAAACGAGCCCCAAACTACGTGTCATCTCAAATTTACTATTCTCTTGGCCGGTGTTATCTCCAACACTTTTACTACACCGCCATTTATTGTTCGCACAATTTTCTTCACATAAAAGAATTTTATAGCAGACATAAAAATAATAAAATAAATATAAAAATATTGAAAATATTGACTAAAATGGAAATGAATTTAAGCGCTTTTACGTATATAAAAAAAGTGCAGCGACTTTTTTCTCTTCCACTGGCATTATGACTTTCTGGGGATTATGTTTGGTAGGTTTTAAAGTTTAAGATGGGATTTACATGTATTATGTAAATTATACCGCACTTATATGACGCAGAACCTTGCAAGAAAATTGGATATTGGATAATCAGTATATCTTGTACATTATTTGACACCTGTTTAAAAGAGCACGCTTTAGAAACATATTTATATGGAAATTTTGTACATAAAGTGCCCGTATTACGCTCTCTCGCCACTTTCAATTCACTTTTTAATTATAAAACCCTCCCATCATAACTGGACGCACATATTTTCTTTGACACATTACCAAATTAAAAAGTAGGCTTATCATATATTAAAATTTTTCGTTTAAAATTATAATTTTTATGTCACCCCTATCGGAAATAAAGAAGAAAACGCAATTATTTAATAAAAGATCGTTTATTAATTTTATGCCTACATGGCCTTGATGCTAATGAAGTATTTTCGAGGTTATGTTGACTGTTTCAAGCCAGGATAAAAAAGAAGTCGTAAACTACCCTGTATATATAATTTTAAATTATAATTGTATTTCATCAAGAAGGCGCTGTTACAAAAGCGCGCAGATAAAACCGCGCCGGACAAAATCGCGCAAAGGCAAAAGCGTGCAAGTACATAAACGCGCAAGTGCAAAAGCGCTTCCAGCAAAGGCGATCGAAACGTTGGCAACAACCAAAAAAAATACCTAAATCCGAAAGTAAGAACATTAACATGTTTACTTGATGATCTAAATTTTTTTTCATTTGTGGATCTATAAAATACTCAAGAAAGTGGCGCAAAAAAAATTAACAAAATCCATATTTCATGTTAGTTTAACTTGAGAATGAAAGTGAGTGGATGTTGCGCGACTCGATATAAAAACCTGAATTTTCAAATTAAAGTTTATGACGATAAATATTCCTGTTAACGAACTTAAAACTAAAAACTAATTTTATCAACCACATCGAACCCTCCCATGTATCCTGTATTCGCCAATGGTGGTATGTGGCCTGGAAATTTTTAACTTTTAGATTGTGACAGATATAAACATCCAGTGAGTCTAAAAATACAATTTTTAATTTTTGCAATGTCCATTAGGATATGAGAGATTAAATTTAATCAAAATGCAAATACAGTAATGAAATATTGAAAATGTATGATTTTAAAAATTAATAGTTAGGTTGTAAGTAAAGAAAATAATATACCGCATTATTGTGTGTAAAAGAATAAAAATGAAGAATTGAAAAAGTTTGTCCAAGTGTGTGGTAGGTATTGTGCAACTTTTGTATGGCAGTAACACTAATATTTTATTAGTAAAGTGAAATAAATCTTGGTTGGTCAAAATTCCTAAATAAAAGCGATGTAACAAAATGTAAGTACGGAAGCCATTTCGCTTTATTGGAAATCTATGGCCAGGAGTGACGGATTTATAGCCAACTTTAGTAGCTATTTACCGAAGATTTAACGATTTTCCTGAAATACTTGCTCCCATTTTACCTATTTGTAACTGTACTCAGAATAATGCTATGGTTCAAAAAGAATCATTGAATTATTTTCAAACAGGAGTTACGCTTTCATGTTGTTATTGGTAAATAAACCAAATTGAATTTGAAATAGTCACAATTACACTTGCAGGCAACAACAAACTTTAGCTTTTCCTTAACCATAAAGTTTATATTCGGAAGTATAAAATACATAAAATTGATTAGTCCACAGTTTAAAAAAGCTTAAAATATTTGT
>JARJDX010027647.1:0-11301 GCA_030264735.1 Gymnusa sp. GC000175 | reverse complement strand
CGCGACGCCAAACGGAGCGTCCTATTATTTTTTGCAAAAATGCGTCTGATAGCACTTGTCAATTACTTTAATTTTCCAAAGGGAATTTTCTTAAATATGTTTCTGCGGCGATCAAAAGGGCCAAAAACCTATTTTTTGACAAAAAAATTTTAATAATTTTTTTAACCCTTTTTTGATGACCGTGGATAGTCGAGTCAATTGTTAATTGACAAAAATATTGCAATTTGTATTAAAATTACCTAAATTTTGACCAAAATTGTTGAAATTTGACTAAAATCATAACAATTTTAACCAAAATAAACTAAATTACATCAAACGACGTCAAAATTTGACCAAAACCATAGCAACCTAATCAAAATTATCTAAATTTGAGCAAAATCATTGCAATTTTAGTCAAAATCGTCTTAATTTTAAAATCTTCCATTTTTGCCGATCACATTTTACCTAAAAATTATTCAAATTTTGTCAAAAATCGCTTAAATTTGACCAAAGTT
The DNA here is from genome assembly GCA_030264735.1 of Gymnusa sp. GC000175. Taxonomy (NCBI): domain Eukaryota; kingdom Metazoa; phylum Arthropoda; class Insecta; order Coleoptera; family Staphylinidae; genus Gymnusa; species Gymnusa sp. GC000175. The sequence goes on along the minus strand of JARJDX010027647.1, from coordinate 10,807 downwards.
ATTGCAATTTTATCCAAAATCAAATAATTTTTTTCGAAATAAGCTGTTATTTGACCAAATTGATCGCATAAAGTTTTTTATTCTTTTTCAAAAAAATTATTTTTATTTTTCCAAACGTCATATCTTCATTGTTTTTTTAATAAAACATTTAGGCAGAGAACTAATTTTTAGTAAAATATGTCGCGTTTAACGTGTATTAATCAGAGTTTAAATATATTCGATATATTTAGAGATATAACGAAAAAAGTGACATAAAATTAAAAAATGCTACTTTGGGCGGTAAAAGTTTTCTCCTAGGGCCGCACGTGGCCGTAGTTTGCCCACCGCTTATATATAACCTATTTTATTAATTGTCAGCTAATTATAATAACAGTATGCCTCTGCTACTTGATGGGAATTAATTCAATAAAATGTTGCTTAGTAACGAACAAGGATGAGGTCTTAAAATGTTAAATTTTGAAAAAATGTTAACAACAAAATGTGTTGCAAATTTAATTCTAAACAATATTGTACAATAATGTTTTTTTCATAAACTTGATGTTTTATGAAATATTTGCAAAAAACTGAAAAACCCAACTAATAAACTACCACTTCCGGTTGGTGGATTTTAGCAAAAAGTCACTGGCACCTCCCAATTTCTATTAAAAGCTTAAATATGAATTTCCAGGCAGATTCGTTCAGCTATCAGGGCTGTAGAGTCACAGACAGACATCATTTTTAATTTTAATTGCTAGGATTTATTGATAGCTTTTCATATTTATTTTTAGAAACTTGTTGAAATGAAATTCCTTATTCTGAATAGCTGTAAACGTTTATTGTTTATTATAGCTAACTATTAACGCTATTAATAACAAATGTAAAAAGGTTTGAGTCATACGCCTCATTCCGTACTTCAAATCGGCATTTTTAGATCACACAAAGAGTTTTTTTTAATGAACGTGTTATATTGTGTCTGCCAGTGATCCAAGTCTGCAGATAAAAGCGGTGTTTTTGTAATTCGCTTAAATTCTTTTTCTTGAACTACAGCTTGACCAAGTCTAGCTGGCTGGCAACTTATAGGTGAAGCAAAGAACTGCACAGTCTTTAAAAAAGTATTTTTGTGCCTAAGGCCTGTGACACAATGCAAAATTTGATAAAAAAATTTATTTAAAACATTTTTTTACATGCTGGTGAAGCTGTACCATTACCATTTAAATTTTGTAATGTTAATGACCAATAGCAACAGTTTTTGAAACAAGAAGATTACTCCTCTTATCACACTTGTTGTACCTCACCCCCTGCCGTTACGCTGCAGGCCATACTATAACCATACTATAACAACCTCTTAATAATAATGCACCGAAGTTTATTTCACTCGTTATACCCCAAAATATTTTTAAGGCCCCACTTAACGTCGATTAACGTCATTGTTATTAAATCTATTGTACTCTGACCCACATATTTCATGTTATTGACGCAAGAAAAATATTCAAAGAATAATAAATATGTTACAAATATTATTTATTAGTAATTCAGTAATAGAATCGTTTATCACACCTACGAGAACGTCAGCCAATACTTCCATAGAAGTGATTGACTGATTAATACATTATTGGCTAATAACTTTTATGCAAATACTTTTGTATGACAAACTAATTTATTAATAGCACTACTTGTTAAAAATTCTTTATTGTTAAATTGATAAATGATTTAAATTCAATTAAAAAAAATGTACACGAAAAAGTTTGCAGTACAACTTTTGACATTTTGTAGAAAAAATTTTATTTTTTGATGTACAGTCGAACTTCCCTAAGTCGAATCATCATAGTCAACAAAAAAATTCGAGATAGAGAAAATTTAAGTTACAGAAATAACTGCTATATGCGATCTTGACGCAAAAATTTGAGAAAAAAACTGATATATAGAAAAATTCGACTTATAGAAGTTTGAGTTGTGGAAGTTTGACTGTATTATGTATGAAATTTAATGAAGTCTGAAAATGTGTGCTTTATTAAGATTAGTAAAGTACAGTCGAACTTCCCTAAGTCGAATCATCATAGTTCACTAATAAAATTGAAGATGTAAAAAATTCGAGTTACAGAAATAGCTACAAAATGCAAAAATTTACGAAAAAATTCTGGATATAAAAAAAATTTGACTTATAGAAGTTCGATTTATGGAGGTTCGACTGTATTTAAAAAGTTATGGTGGTTGAAATCAAAAAATTTCAGTTTTTAAAAGAATTACTTTGTAATTCTTCGTAAATAAAATTCGCGTAATGACCACACATCAATTTTTTTCACATTTATTCGGAGAGTGAAATGTGTGAATAATAATTTACGTTGTCGGTTTATTTGCATGATAGAATGAAATAATTTAGGTTGGGTTAGGGTAGGGGCGCTCACGTGCTTTGAACTTGCAAATCTACATCACACTTTTTATCGCTTTGTTATAGCACAATCAGAATCAATGAAACATAAAGGGAAGGAAGTAAATATTATACACCCTCGTGTATGTTTATCAAAAAAAAATTGTACAAATAAATTACCACTGAATAATAAATACACAGGAAAAAAAGTAATTTTGTAATTAATTTTGAAAATCGTAATAACCTTAAGGTTAGGTAGGTGTAAATATGTTTTATCATAATTTTATATTTTTATACGTTATGTTAGGTTAGTTAGGTTAGGTTAGGTTAGGTTAGGTTAGTGTTAAAATTAAGTTGGTAACAAAACATTTTGCAATTTAATATTTTGACATATTAAGTTTCGAGAGGTTAGGTTGATGTCAATTTTGTTTTAATAATTTTTGTAAAATTAATAACGTGAAATCTATAAAAAATACACAAGGAAAAAAGTAATTTTATAATTAATTTTGAAAATGATAATATTTGGGAAGAAATATTTAAACCTTAAGGTTAGGTTGGTGTAAATATGTTTTATCATAATTTTATATTTTCATACGTTTTTTTAGGTTAGTTATGTTGGTGTTGAAATTAAGTTGGCAACAAAACATTTGACAATTTAATATTTTGACATATTAGGTTATGAGAGGTTAGGTTGATGTCAATTTTGTTTTAATATTTTCTACAAAATTGTTAACGTAAAATCTATACCAAATCTCTTAAATTGAACAAATCATTTGTTTCCGTTCTTGAATTAAAGATAAAAATTTGTAACAAAAAAAACATTTTATATTCTGGTGATGAATTAGAGATCCTCATCAATATTGAGGTCACATCATAGAACATGTAGCGTAGTTGTCTAAAGTGGCGCAAGTTAGAGTTAAGGTTTTGGGGTGTCGGGGGTTGGTGGTAGCCAGCGAGGCTTGTAAAGGTTCTCTAAACGGATTACGACAACTCCGGGTGCATTCGCTCGGACAATACAGTTAGCAGTCTTGCACACTTCACTACACTCTGCACAACTACCTCGCCTTCATCCCTCAACCCTCCTTATTATACTAATTAAATTACATACATCTGTATATACAACCGTATTGATTTCTTTTTTTTAATAATCCTGTTTAATAACATTTTTCCATTTTAATAAAAAAAAATGTAAATTGAATTTGAATTGAGAGGTTATAACAAGTGCGCGTACGGATGCAGAATATTTCGGTTTGATTTTGAGAGACGAGAAGGTCCTGAATACGAATGTGGATGTAATCCTGTTACTGGTAACCAGCAGGAGCAGTGGCAGAGTTTTACAGCGGCTGTTTTATGCGATCAGTGAAATACTGCATGCATATTCATGGCGAGCCACACGCTCCAACGATGAACTGCTTAAAATGCTATCCAATTATCGTACAGATAACTCACAAAATTTATGCATTCAGCGACACAAATGTTACAGATAAAATTCACACTAGGTGCTTATATTACAGATCTCTGATTAAAAGGATATTTATTTGAGCTTTCAATTAAACGCATTTTAAAAGAAAAATTTACGTTTTTGTCGAATAAAAATAAAACGTTGGGATGTGGTCACCACACGACTTTCATTTACTAATTTGACTATAATATAACTATATTTCATTAATTATCGGCTAATTAGGTTGGCAGTATGTCTCTGCAACTTTGCATTGGGTTAAAATATATGTTGGCAACAATTCTACTAGTGATGATGATTACTTTTGACAGATACATAACCTTATTTCATAAATTTCCCACTGATTATAATGATAGTTTGTCTCTGCCATTAGAATACTTTCAAATTCAAGAATGCTGTCAGTTCAAGATATAAAATGGTGCCTGGCGGCATACAGAACTGAAAAATATCTAAATAAATAGAGCAACCTTAGGCGTAAGAAGCCTCATAGGCTACGATCTGATCTCGGGGAAAATACCCCACCATCTACTCCGAAAAGACATCGATCTGAAAACTTAGCTCTGTAGCTAAACATGTGCCAAACTGAAACATGTGCCAAAGCTGTGGAAAGTTATAGATGTTATCAACGTTTTTAGCTTTATCTGCAAAAATTTAACCTCAAAGAGCAATATTTCTAATATTTAACATAAAAATTTTGATTTTTAAAAGAGTATGTTGTTCTTCAACATACTAAACAAAACAAAGAAGGATTTATGTATTTGTGCACAAATATCACTACCGACCTTGGATTGTCTTAAATTCTCCTCTCAGTACTTGGAATAGTGAGAGGAGAATGCCTACTCCAAGTAGCCCAAGTAGTGAGAGGAGAATTTAAGACAAAATGAGGGAAAACTGCAATTAAAAAGGGAAAGCAAATTAATGACCTTAAAAAAATGAAGAAAAACGTTCTCATTCTACCAGTACCAGATTTACACTGACTGACGCACCAAAAGCATCTTGACAAGATGACATCATCTTAAACAAACATGGCCGCACTTCCCACTAAGAGCGCTTTAGTTAGTAAATAACAGATTGTATCTGCAAAACTTATAAAAGAGCACATTAAAGACGTTAATAACATAAAATAAAATAGAAATGCTCGGAAATAGCACAAAAATCAAACAAATGATGGGTGATTGACAAGGAAAACGTCAAAGAAAAGAATTCCAATGGGAAGAACGTTAAAAATAAGAGCGCCAAGCAGAAGAATGTCAAGTAGAAAAACTTTAAAAAGACGGGCGTCTAGGAGAAGAATTTAAAAAAGAACGTTGAAAGAAAATACGTCAAGAAGAAGAAGAAGAATGTTGAGAAAAAAACATTAAAAAGAAGAGCGCCAGGAAGAAGAATGTCAGGCGGAGGAACGTTAAAAAGAAGAACACCAACGTGAAGAACGTTAAAAAGAAAAACACCAACGTCAAGAACGTTAAAAAGCAGAACGTTAAAGTGAAGGATATCAAGGAAAAAAACATTTATAAGAAGTATATCAAAGAAAAGCATATGAAGAAAAGAACGTTAAAAAAAACTTCACAGAGACGAATTCCAATGAGAAGAATGTTAAAAACAAGAGCGCCAAGAGGAAAGTGCCAAGGAGAAAAACGAAGAGAAGCGTCTAGGATAAGAATTTCAAAAAGAACAGTAAAAAAAAGAACGCCAAGAAGAAGAAACATTTTGAGAAAAAGAACTTTAAAAAGAAGAGCGTCAGTAAGAAAAATTTCAGGTAGAAGTAGCGTCAAAATGAAGAACACCAGAACGTCAAAGTAAAGGGTATCAAGGAAAAAACGTTAACAAGAAGAATATCATAGGAAAGCATATGCAGGAAAAAACGTTAAAAAGAAAAATGCAAAAAAAAATAATTCCAATTAGGAGAACGTTAAAAACAAGAGCGGCACGGAGAAGAATCTCAAGGGAAAACGTTGAAAAGAAGAGCGCATTGGGGAAGAATTAAAAAAAAAGTAAAAAGGAAGAACGCCAAGAAGAAGAATGTCAAGAAAAAGAACATTAAAAAAAAAGAGAGCCAAGAAGGCGGATGTCAGGAAGAAAAATGATAGAAAGAAGAACACTAAAACGTTAAAAAGAAGAACGTTAAAATAAAGAATATCAAGAAAAAAACAAACGTTAATAAGAAGAACATCATATAAAGAAAAGAACGTTAAAGAAAAACGCCATAGAAAAGAATTCCAATGAGAAAAACGTTAAACACAAGAGCGCATAGAACAAGAATGCCAAAGAAAAAAACGTGGAAAAAAAGAGCATTTAGGATAAGAATTTAAAAAGCACGTTAAAAAAAACAACGCCAAGAAGAAGAAGAATGTCAAAGAAAAGAACATTAAAGAAGAGAACCAGAAGGGAGAGTGACAGGTAGAAGAACGTTAAAAAGAAGAATACCATAACGTTAAAAAGCAGAACGGTAAAGTGAAGGATATCAAGAAAAGAAAAGATGCGCGTCGGGGAGAAGAATTTCACAAAGAACGTTAAAAGGTATAACACCAAGAATAATAAGAATGTTGAGAAATAACATTAAAACGAAGAGCGACAGGAAGAAGAATTTTAGGCAGAAGAACGTTAAAAAGAAGAACACCAACGTGAAGAACGATAAAAAGCAAAATGTTAAAGTGAAGGATATCAAGAAAAAAAAACGTTTATAAGAAGAACTATATAGAAAAGCATATGAAGAAAAGAATGTTAAAGAAAAACGCCAAAGAAAAGAATTTCAATAAGAAAAACGTTAAAAACAAGAGCGACAAGAAGAAGAATGCCGAAGAGAAAAACGTTAAAAAGAGGAGCGTCTAGGAAAAGAAATTTAAAAAACGTTAAAAGGTAGAACGCTAAAAAGAAAAATGTCAAGAAAAAGAACATTAAAAAGAAGAGAGCCAGGAAGGAGAATTTCAGACAGAAAAACGTTAAAAAAAACCAAGATGAAGCACGTTGAAAAACAGAACATCAAAGTGAAAGATATCAAGAAAAAAAAAACGTTAAAAAGAAGAACATCAAAGAAAAGCTTATGAAGGAAAGAACGTTTAAAAGAAAAACGTTAAAGAAAATAATTCCAATGAGAAGAACGTAAAAAAAGAGCACCAAGGAGAAGTATGCCAAGAAGAGCTTTGAAAAAAAGAACGCCAAGAAAAATAATGTCAAGAAAAAGGACGTCAAGAAGAAGAACGTTACAAAGAAGAGCATTACGGAGAAGAATTTCAAAGAGAAAAACGTTAAAAGGATTTACGTCAAAGAAAATAATATCAAAAAAAGAACGATAAAAAGCAGGGCGTCAAGGAGAAAAACATCAAAAAGAAAGATAAGAGAAAGAACGCCAAAATAAAGAAAGATAAAGGAAAGAACGCCAAAATGAAGAATGTCAAGAAAAATAACGTAAAGAAGAGGAATTAGGAAATGTACGTTAAAAAATAGGGCGTCAAGGAGAAGAATGTTAGGAAGAAAGACGTAAAAAGGAAAAAAAGTTAAAAAGAAGAGAGTCAAGAAGAATAAGAGCGCCAAGAAAAAGAATATCAAAGAAAAAAACTTGAAAATAAGAAAATCAAAGAAAATAATGGTAATGGAAGAATGCCAAAGAAAAGAAGGTTAAGAAGAAAAACATTAAAAAGAAGAGCGCCAAAGTAAAGATTGCAAAGTACGGTAAAAAAAGAACCTGTCTAAGGGAAGAATGTCATAAAACAGAATGTCAGGCAGATGAAGGGTAAAAAGGGTGAACGTCAAAGAGAAGAATATCAAGGAAGAGAACGTTAAAAGAAGAAACTCAAAACTAAAGAATGTGAAGAAAAAGAATCTCAAAGATAAGGAATTTGAAGAAGAAGAAGAACGTCAACGAGAAGAATGTCAAGGAGAAGAATGTTAAAAAAAGAAGAACGTCAAAGAGAAGATTATAAAGAAAGAGAACGTTAAAAGGAGAAACTCAAAGATAGAGAATGTGAAATTTGAAGAAGAAAAACGTCAAAGAGGAGAATGTTTAGGAGAAGAATGTTAAAAAGAAAAACGTCATAGAGATGAATATAAGGAAAGAGAACGTTAAAAAGAGAGACTCAATAATAAAAATTGTAAAGAAAAAGAATCTCAAAGATGAAGAATTTGAAGTAAAAGAACGACAAAGAGAAGAATGTCAAGGAGAAGAATGTTAAAAAAGAAGAACGTCAAAGAGAAAAATATAAGGAAAGAGAACGTAAAAAGAAGAAACTCAAAGATAGAGAAGGTGAAGAATGTTAAAAACTAAGAACATCAAAGAGAAGAATATAAAGGAAGAGAATGTTAAAAGGAGAAACTCAATAATAAAGAATGTAAAGAAAAAGATTCTCAAAGATGAAGAATTTGAAAAAGAATAACGTCAAAGAGAAGAATGTTAAGGAGAAGAATGTTAAAAAAAAAATATCAAAGAGAAGAATATAAAGCAAGAGAACGTTAAAAGGAGAACATCAATAATAAAGAATGTGAAGAAAAAAATTCTCAAAGACGAAGAATTTGAAGAAGAAGAACGTCAAAGAGAAGAATGTCAAGGAGAAGAATGTTAAACAAAAGAACGTCAAAGAGAAGATTATAAAAAGAAAACGTTTAAAGAAAAAACTCAAAGATAGAGAATGTGAAATTTGAAGAAGAAAAACGACAAAAAGAAGAAGGCCAAAGAGAAAAATGTTAAAAACGAAGAACGTCAAAGAAAAGAATATAAAGGAAGAAAACGTTAAAAGGAGAAACTCAAAGATAGAGAATGTAAAAGTTGAAGAAGAAACACGTCAAAGAGAAGAATGTAAAGAAGAAGCATGTTACAAAAGAAGAACGTCAAAGAAAATAATAGAAGGAAAAAAACGTTAAAAAAACTCAAAGATAGATAATGCGAAGAAAAAGAATCTCAAAGATGAAGAATTTGAAGAAGAACGTCAAAGAGAAGAATGCCAAGGAGAAAAATGTTAAAAAAGAAGAACGTCAAAGAGAAGAATATGAAGAAAGAGAACGTTAAAAGGAGAAACTCAATAATAAAAATTGTGAAGAAAATGATTCTCAAAGATAAAGAATTTGAAGTTCATAGAGAAGAATGCCAAGGAGAAGGATTTTAAATAAGAAGAACGTCAAAGAGAAGAATATAAAGGAAGAGAACGTTAAAAGGAGAAACTCAATAATAAAAATTGTGAAGAAAATGATTCTCAAAGATGAAGAATTAGAAGAAGAAGAATTTCAAAGAGAAGAATGCCAAGGAGAAGGATTTTAAAAAAGAAGAACGTCAAAGAGAAGAATATAAAGGAAGAGAACGTTAAAAGAAGAAACTCAAATATAAAGAATGTGAAAAAAAAGAAACTCAAATATGAAGAATTTGAAGAAAAAGAAGAACGTCAAAGAGAAGAATGTCAAGGGGAAAAATGTTAAAAAAGAAGAACGTCAAAGAGAAGAATATAAAGGAAGAGAACGTTAAAAGGAGAAACTCAAAGATTGAAAATGCGAAAAAAAAGAAACTCAAATAAGAAGAATGTGAAGAAGAAGAACGTCAAAGAGAAGAATGTTAAAAAAGAAGAACGTCAAAGAGAAGAATATAAAGGAAGAGTACGTTAAAAGGACAAACTCAAAGATAAAGAATATGAAGAAGAAGAAACTCAAATATGAAGAATGTGAACAAGAACAACGTCAAAGAGAAGAATGTCAAGGGGAAGAATTTATAAAAAATAACGTCAAAGAGAAGAATATAAAGGAATAGAACGTTAAAAGTAGAAACTCAAAGGTAAAAATGTGAAGCACAAGAAACTCAAAGATGAAGAATGTGAAGAAAAAGAACGACAAAGTGAAGAATGTGAAGAAGAAAAATGGTAAAAAAGAACGACAAAGAGTAGAATATCAAAGGGAAGAACGTTTTAAATAAGAAAGTCCAAGAGAGGAATCCTAAGGACAATTTTAAAAGAAAGAACGCCAAGGAAAATAGTGTTAAGGAGATGAACGTTAAAAAGAAGAGCGCTAAGGAGCAGAACGTCAAGAAAAAAAATGTCAAAATAAAGAATGTTAAGAAAAATAATATTATAAAAAGAGCATTAAATGCATTTTTGTGTTTTTTTTTTAATTTTCATTGAGTCATATTCAAGAAACACTGTTTAGACTAAATTTGTGACTTTTACAAAAAAAAAAACGTAAAACGTTATGTGATTCGTTTTGGTCAAATATAATATTTGAGAGCATTATCATTTGTTATTACTACATTGCATTTGTTTTTTGATTTGAAACAAGATAAGATAAAAAAAAGCTTCTCACAGTTATTGAATTTAAAGAAAATATTATTTAAAGATGTGAAAGAAGGTATTGCATTGTTTATTTTGGATTGAATTATAGAATGCCGGTTGATAAATGTATCAGTGCTGTCAGGTCAAAGGATGACGCGACGGATTCTACTTCTTCTTTTACAATGTACAGATGGAGGAACGGGCATATACCAATGTCCCGTGTGTGATATTTAAATGTGAGCTATTGTATGAGCTATCACTCATATTTAAGGATATTGTTTGCTTACTTATAGCTCATTTTTAAACGCCCATTGTGTTTTATAATTAATTTCATATGCATTACTATCACTAACGTCAACTCTTTTTTCTTCTATAACTTATAAGACTTATCAAAACATTTGAATGGTAATTGTTCACACATAAAATCACACACAACACAAACTACATAAATACTTTCTTTTACTTCGTAAATAAAAATAAAAACAGCACTCGGCACATGTAAAATTTTACGATTACAAGTGAAGTTGACAACAATTGAAGTTGAGTTTAATTTTGTAAAATGGAGGTTGGTAGACCTTATTTTTAAAACAACAACCGCCATCTATACGCCAGGTCGGGTACTTCTGCGACTATATTATGACTTTTTGTTATAGCTTGGAGTGGTTTACGTAGTGGTAGGTAATGATGAATGATAATAATGAAACAATTATAAACGTGTTCTGAATTTTCAATAACAATCTTTATTGCTTATCTAGACAG
>JARJDX010027523.1:0-13025 GCA_030264735.1 Gymnusa sp. GC000175 | reverse complement strand
TTCTCAAGGCGGAAAAGTCATCGGACTTTTCCGCCTTGTGAATGCTCCCTGCAATGGCGAGCGAAACGTTGGCAACAACCAATAAACATACGCGACTTAAACCCGAAAGTAAGAAAACTTACATCGACCTCAGTCGCGAAAGTCTAAATTCTAAATCCTTACAATTATTAATTTTTCAAAATTTAACATTTTAAGAACTGTTCATTGCGAAGCAATATGTACCATATCGGGTGTTGGCCACATCAGATTTTTTAAATTTGAAAGTTTCTGCAAGCCCTATTTTTGGTATAATGTAATACTTAACTTATTTCTTGAAGTTAAAATAGTATTACAATATTTTGCAGTTTGTTATTTGATAAAAAAATATCCTCATCTGTGTCGAGTCCCATACTTCAAGTATCTCATTATAAGCCATAACCTACGATTCTAGAATATGCATGGATTGAGAGGCAATCAATAATATGAAGCAAATCAGAATAAAAAATGACAGAAATTTCGTAAAATGACATACGCCGCCAACCCTAACAGTTAGGGTTAGGCGGCGTTAGGGCGTAACCTATAAAAGATATGGTAAAACAATATAAAGATAAATTGTAGCCCTTAAAAAGTTCTACAAAAAATTCAGCGGAAGCATATATTTATCTTGACTAGAAAACTACCAATAATCATTTTTATGTTGAGAAATAATAAATTTTATGAATGTGCGCGGTTAGGTTAGGTTAGGTTAGGTTAGGTTAGGTTAGGAACGGGTGGTGGGTGAAGTCAAGTCTAGCTGTGTGGAGATGCGGACCTTGTATCAGTTCAGAGAAGCAATCGCATGTCTATTCGAGCAACATATTTAGTCTCTTGGCCTAGATTTGTCATTGGTTATAAGATGGTTCATATTATCTTTTTAGTTATTTAAGAGTGCAATAAACTTTCCATCCTACTAATATTATAAATTAGGTTAGGTTAGGGTGTGCAGTCATTTGAATTAATATAATTAACCACTTTTTTTCTCTCTCAGGTAAGGGTGCGAAACTATTTAAATCAGTTTAACTACCGATTTTTTTTTGTTCAATGTTAGATAAGAGTGTGCAGCCATTTTAATCTGTATAATTTTTTGTTTTGTTCTCCACTTAGTTAAAGATGTGATGCCACTTAAATGAATATAGTTTAAGACATTTATTTTCTATTCTATTAGGGTGCAAATCCATTTAAATCAATATTGCCTATTAGGCAGCTTTTTTAGTCTATATAATTTACGATCATTTTTTATTTTGTTCTTCAGTTAGGTAAGGGTGAGAAGCCATTTGAATTAATATAATTAACGACATTTTTCTTTCTCTCTCTCTCTCTTTTTCAGGTTAGGTTAGGGTGTAAAGCCATGTGGATTATTATAATTTACAACATTTTTTTCCTCCCAGATAAAGTTAGGGTGCTCAAAAAAATTTTAACATTGGCTTAGTCACCCGTCAGAAGAACGATTATTTTTATAGCGATAATTACCATTTTAATAGTCCTATGCCATAAGTTCTAAAGCTGTTCTTAAAAACCCATTTAAGAATATCTAAAATATCTAATATATATATATATATCTAAATATATATATATATATATATAAATCTAAAATATTAGATGCCAACAATTGATTTTCTAAATAGTTTTAATAAACGTAAAGCGGTTTTATTGTTAATGGTGCTAGGCCAAAGGTATAACGACATGTATTTTAACTGCACGTGCTTCGTCTACTATTCTAATTCCATCGACAATATAAATTAATGAAAATACTTAAGATACGGGACTTGGGACAACCTTATGATTGTCAAATTATATTGGCGGAAATTAAAGTTTTCAGAGAAATATCAGAATCGAGAAGCATTAAAAATAGTTCGGCAATGAACCATGTTATTTAATGTGTAAACAAGCACTATACTCTGAAGTAGGAAATAAATTCGAGAATTGAGCAGATGAGAAAAAAAAATAGTCAAGACGAAATAGTTTGTCAGAGTGGAACTGAGTGAATAAATGAAATTAATAAACAAAGCTTATGTAATCTAACTGTACCTTTAAATATTGCGACACAGACAAAGCACGAATGTCTAAGAAATCACTTGATTAAACAAAAGAAGAGAAATATTAGTGAGAGTAAAGAAAAAAATTAGACTACATCATAAGGTGTTGCGTTGCGAATTGCGTGATGCTGAGACTCTGTAACAACATAAAAATTTTGTTACGGTCCTACATTATACTCGCGTTTTACGTAGCGATTGACACAATGAAGTCAAGAATCTTGATTTTTTGTCTACATAACGGAAGGGGAGTTAACTTGTGAGAGAAGAGCTGTTTAGAGACCCTCTCTCTATCGTCAGCTTCCAATCAGAACAGATCCTATTTTAAATTCTCCAGTGTATCTAAAAATTCGACATTGAAACCATAACGCATCGTTAATTAATTTCTTATTATTTTATAATTGTGAGAACTCTTTGGAGATTCATTTGAATTTATTTATTGAATTCAATTGGCTATTTTATTCTTTTACGCTATTATGCTAAAATAAATTCTTATTCTTTCTTACTAACGAATTAAATGTAATTCCGTAGTAATAATTTAATAAAGAATGTTCCTTCTTTTTAACTGTTGTCTCTATGGTAGTTGTGGGCTAGAGCTAGACCCTCTTTCTCTCTCGTCAGCTTCCAATCAGAACAGATCTTATTTTAAATTCTTCAGTATGTCTGAGAATTCGACATTGAAACCGTAATGCATTGTTAATTAATTTCTTTTTCTTTTATAATTGTGAATACTCTTTGGAAATTCATTTGAATTTATTTATTGAATTCAATTGGCTATTGGCAATTGGCTGTTCCTTCTTTTTAACTGTTGTCTCGATGGTAGTTGTGGGCTAGAGCTGATTTTTTTTTGTAAATATAAATTTTGCTTATTAGAGGCAAATTAAACGTCCCGTATTTAATCTGTAGGTTGATATAACCTGTATGTTTTATTTTTGCCTAGTTGGTAAAATTTATTACTAGTTGTCTTGTGTCGAGGTAAGACCTCCACGTGTTTTTTATTTAACCACAGGTTGGGATAGAATCTGTAGGTAATTATTTTGATTAATTGTGTAAGGAGTATCCAGGTGTAGTACGACTTGAAGCACTGGAACAAATATATTGCGATTTTAACTTTTAAATAAACTTTCGCTAGCAATAAAAATTCAAGTGGTTGCTCATTTTTTTGTTATAAATTTCAGAGTTTTCCCTGATCAGAAGACACTTTTTAAATTTATTTCTTTTATTATTATTTATTCTAATGATTAATGTTCCGAGTGGATAATTAATTATAATAATTTTCATTACTAATTAGACAGACGTAATTTTTAGGTTATTAATTAGCAATTAAGATTTTACACATCTTCGTTTGTGTTTTGCATGTATAATAATCACAACGGACCAATAAAATTATTTAAAATTATTATATTATGGTAAGGCCATAACCATTATGAGTTCTTCTTTTAAACATTTTCATCTTGGCGTACACAAAGTTAATTCGAATCTACGTGACTTAAGCATTGCTGATCCAACGTGAAGAAATAAATTATAAAAACATATCATTTTAATGTTGCAATAGTTTAATATTCGGAAATATACCAAAAAGAAATATTTTTAAAATAAAATATTGTCGAATCCGAGATTTTTTCTTAAATTTGTAAAAGAAGATAATCTCCAAATGTATGCCTTACTTTTCAGGAATACTGTGAATTTCCTATAAAATGGAGTGGAAAATTTTTAAAAATATTATACATTAATAAAATATAAAAAGTATTTGTCTTATAAAATTGTTAAAGGTATGTGGTATGTATTTATGGTCAAAGAAAAATAAAATGCGTGCAGAGAGTTGGTAATACATTAAAGTTAATGTAATATGCAGTAGAAACTAGAGATGCACTTTTATCATTCAAGATGAAAATCAGCAACCGTGAAATATCGCGATGGTACATTAAAACCTCTAGTGGAAAATAGTAAACCCAAGTATTAAGGAAGTAACAAATCGCCACACAGAGTTAATAAACGTGCGAATAAAATTAATTATAAGCAATGGTGTTTCACGAATTAAAGAGCAACTTAATAAGTTCTTCAACGATGATTATAATCGTCGTTAGAAGAGTGTTCAAATAAAATGCACCATTAAAACGTAACCGAGATGAAAATATGTAGGATACATAATTATCTCCTGTCTAATGATTACATTTATTAAGTGGTTGTAATTAAGTCTTGTCGCTACGAATACAGTTTACTTAGTAGTCACCGTCTTTGAATATGTAAAGTGTGTGCACGCGTGTAATTAAAAAAACCTATTTCAAAGATGCGGGAGGTTAATTTGATGATTGGTTTGGTTACATTAAACGGGTAACTGTAGAATATTTTAGAATTTGTTCCTGAAATAGGAGAGTATATGCTATGGCAATGATACAGAAGTTGTTAGACCTAGGTCTGAATGCTTAATTAATGAAAATTCCAGTAGAATAACTCGCAGCTAAAGACAAGACGAGCGTTCGTAATTATTCCGCGCTCGTAAGTTAATATTTAATTTTATCACGGCGCGCAGTAAATTTGGCACAACAATTTATAATTTTGATGAAAAATTAGCCTGCCGGGAGTTGGCGGCATGGCCTGGCGACGGGCAAGGAAGCGCCCTTTATTATTATAATACCAGTCGTAGGATAATAATCCTAATATAGATGGAGCAATGTTGAAATGAGCGTCCTGGCGTGCTTATGGCATAATGGTTACTTAGTCCCATACTAACGCACACGCACGTCTCACGGCTTGTCTACGCGCCCCGACACGGCACTGGCATGTTAATGCACCTCAATTGATTGACTTCCAACCCTGCTCCCTGTCGGCATTGTCCACTAACTTGTAACAGACAATCTACTTCATGTCAATTATGCTAATGCCTGCAAACTAACTAAGCGTATTGTATTCCGATTTAATTAGCGTAATTAAGCACGTATTACGAGATGAATACAACTGCAATAATTAATATTCCGAACACAATTTGGCCAAATATTATAAATTGAGACAGTTTGAAATATAATTTTTAATAAATTATTAGGTGCAGATTTTAATCTTCTCTTTACTTTTGTATTTCTTAACGAAACATTCCACAAACAAAATTTTTAATTTATTTTAAGGATTAACACAAAAATATGTTTTTTAATAACAATTTTACAAATTTCTGTAATAAAGATTTACGTAATTCAAACATAAAACTAAACAATGGAGGTGTGATCACCACGCGACTTTCATTTACGAATTTAAAACATATCCGTTACTTTAAGAGCAACATAACTGTATTTTATTGATTTTTATTAGCCAATTGATTGGCAGTATGTCTCTGCAACTTCATTTTGTTGAAATGTATGTTGGCAATAATTTCAATAGTTACATCCATCACTTTTGATCGATATGTAACCAAATTACATTAACCGTCAGCTGATTAAATGGACATGTCTGTGCCACTTAATGGAAATAAATTTACTAATAATGTTGCTTAGCAACAAACATGGATAAGTTATTGAAATGTTAAATTTTGAAAATATGATATGTTGCAAATTATTTTCAAAACACTTCTTTAATATGTTTCTTCTATACACTTGATAATATTTGCAAAAAAAACAAAAACCTAACCTATAAAAAACCACTTCAGGTCGGTGGATTTCAGCCAAAAGACAATGAGACCTCCCAATTTTTCTTAGAAGCTTAAATATAATTTTCTAGATATTTTAGTTTAGCCGTCTGAGCTGTAGAGAGGACACCTACATCTTGAATAATTTATTCCTCTCCTGAAGGTTGTTACCATTTGAATAAATATTTAGAAGTCCCACTTTAAGATTTAACTTAGTGTACTCTGTCGATGCTTCTTCTATCATTATAGATTCTGTTTTTGGCAGAACTTAGAAATATTGGTTTTACGTTCTTAGTGTGTACCATGACACACGTCAAGAAGGTCAACCTTCTTTATTGACAATGTTACTTATTATGTTACATCTAAGATATTTAATCAACAGTTTATAGTTTTTCTGTTCTTTCTCATACTTGTAGTACACTCAATTTAAAATTTTCTTTTATCCGCTAGTGCAGTCGTCTCTTCTCTTTGTTGCTTATATTTTTTGATAACGTACAATCTTCGCTTTTTCTTTTTGGGTTTAATTTTCTTTTTAACTTAATCATTTCACCAGGTTGTCTATTTTTTTGTCAATTTTTCCAATCACAAGCTTGTTTTGATGCTTTATTTATTTTGTAATTAAATTCTTTCCATGTGTGTTCAAAGTTCTTTCCCAATATTTGACAAAAGGCCCTTAGTGCAGTCATCATTGCTCTTTCTCCGGTTCTTTTCTGCATTTTTATTAAAATAAAATATCAACTTTTTCTTTTTTAATTTATTTTCTGCCTAACCTGTCTAAGAATCTTCATTTTCAAAAAATGACGTAATTTCTAAGCTTTTTCAGGTATTTCTGGATAATTTTAACTGTTTTTTTTAGCGTACGTATTTCTTGAGGTAAGACGATGTGACCTAAAAAATTTACTTCATGGGTGCTAGAAACACATTTAAAAGAATTTACGACTATTCCGTAGTCTGAGAGTCTTTGAAATAAAATTCGGAAGGGCTATTCATGCTCCTAAGGTGATTTTGAATAAACCAAAACTTCATTGACATATGTATAGTAAAAATCCAATCCGAGCAGCATTCCGAACACCGAAAGTCATAGAAGCAAGTTTCAAAAGTCCAAAGGTGGTCTGGTATTGCTTTTT
The DNA here is from genome assembly GCA_030264735.1 of Gymnusa sp. GC000175. Lineage (NCBI taxonomy): Eukaryota > Metazoa > Arthropoda > Insecta > Coleoptera > Staphylinidae > Gymnusa > Gymnusa sp. GC000175. The sequence continues at coordinate 6,231 of JARJDX010027523.1, read as the reverse complement.
TGCAGATATCATCTGGATCCACAGGTATTTAATAATAAGATTTCTTCATGGTGCCGTAAGCAATTCAGTTCCAAAAGGAGCACAGCTGGTACGTTGGACTCAGCAGTTAGCAGAAACTATTCGTGCATGCAAAAATAACCTCGCTTCGCAAGGTGCACTACTTGGGCTGTTTTACTGATGCTTCGAATGTAACTGTTGGTTCATGTCTTTAACAAATTTATGAATAAATGCAGACACTTGTATCCACAGGCAGAAAGCTGATGGCCAGCTTATTACCAAGAACAGCTCGCAATATATAAATATGTTTAGCATTTTCGTCAAGTATTCGAAGTCCATAACTTTATCATGTATACTGATCATAAACCATTGATTTACGCGTTTCAGTAGCGATGAGATGAACTGTCTCTCATCAAACTAGCCTACATTACTGAATTTACGATAGATATTTAGCATATTAATGGCATTCAGAATATGCTTCGTCAAGAATAGTAACTAAATTTTTTCCACAGAAGCACCACGCTCCTGATAGCAGCTAAAACAATAAATTTCAGAGGATATTACAGTTCGATTTTAGTATTCGTCTTGGAAAGTACCTGTAAACAGAAAAACCACTTTCTTTTGTCATACCATTATTCTGCCGTGAAGTGTTTGATAAACTAGGCTATTTAAGTAATAATAGAACCGCCAAACTAGTGCAATGCCATGCCAACGTTCGAAGATTAAGCGTCATATCAAAGCTCCACTGGGTTTCTTCGATACGTTTTTTACATATCTATATAAATATGCCGTCCCACTTTCCCCTACACACTGACTAACGCATATTTATTATTATTATTTAATAACCAGTGCGCACCAGGCAACGAACGGATTTGTCAAACGTCTGCACCGCCAGATGAAACCAGCCAGGCTAGAGACTTTATCTGGTTCTTTTCCGCATCATTCAAAAAACTGCACCTTAAATGTTTAGAAAGTCATAAATAGCAAAGATTTAAACCAATTGAAAGAAAAGTAATGAATAATCATTGCGGCAACATAAATTTTTCAATTGCCAACCTAGTGCCCAAAAATATTGAAACTCTTGTCCGCGCACAACAGTTGTGCGAGTTACAGAATCGGACCCCAGGCCTGCAGTATTTGCTATTTTGCATTGCGTTAAGATTCCAAAAAGTTCAGCGAAGTTATGGCATTTATTAGCTTCTTCTGTTTGCTTCGTGAGCTGTTCTGCTCGTTTTGCGCTTGGATTTTATCTTGCTTCTTAAGCTTGCTTTAAATCTCCCTTGTTTTTTTCTGTCTTCCAATAATGCCTACGTATTATCCCACATCCATTACTTTCTTTTAGCTATTTTTTTTATCAATAATCCATTTCTGTAGTTCACCAGGATTGAGGTAGATTTAAATTTCTCAAAGTCGAAGCTTATTCTAAGTAATGCAAGTGTGTTGACTTTATTTGCACCTAGTTTGATTTGTATACTAGCTGATGTAAAATAATTGTCGCTACTTCCTGCATTCCAATAATGCTCACGTATTATCTGATATCCATTTATTTTTTATCAATAAGCCTTATCTGTAGTTTACTAGGATTGAGGTATATTTAAGTGTCTCCAAGTCGAACCTTACCCTTTGTCACGCAGGTGTGTTGACCTTATTTACTGCTAGTTTGATTTGTATACTGGCAGATAAAAGATGATGTTCGCATTAAAATCCACACCTCGCTTGCATCTCACTTCGAGAAGAGAATGTTTCTTTTTACAATATATGGTGATGTGACCTATTTTATTCTCAGTGCGCCCATAAGATAAGATTAAGGCTCTTTTATGGATTTTCATGAGAAAAAAAAATGAATAGTCAAACAAAAAATAGTCAAACAGTTAGATGCACACAGGCTCATTTTTGCATTTAGGTCAGGTTCAGGTGGTAGTAGTATAATCCTAATATGAAATTTTGGCATTTTATTGCTATTAGTTGACCATAAACGAAATCTTCCATTGTTCATTGGCTGCTTCCTTTGGTTCATGCATTAAACGATAGTTAACTTTCTAGCACGAGTGTTATATGTGGTGTGATTATACTTTCGGAAAAAATGGGTTTCCACTCTATTAAAGCTTTCGTGTAGATATACATTCCCTTTTAATACCTTGCTCCCTTTTCTCAACCTTTATGAAAGAGGAGCCAGGTATATTTTACTTTTAAGTGTCGTGATCGACATTGGTGGTCGATCTCGCCACTTGGAACTGGAAACACTTCGAAGTTGAACTTTTTTTATTACCAGGCAGACAGGATGGAACACTATACAAAATATTCTAAAATGTTCCGTTATTGTTCTTGCATTCCATGCACCAATTTTAATTATTGCAAATTTTATCATTGAATCTATCTTTGCTTTGGTTTCTTCAATTATTTCTCACGTATATAGAGCCTTCAGTACCCGATCCGTCTTTTCAGTTTTATGGCTACTGTGCATGGTTTTGCACTTCTGCTTTTTCTTTCAACAGCCTTGGTATTCCCATTTTTTGGCATGGAATTACGTTTCCTTAATCTTAAGAATGTAAGTATGTAGTTTAATGTTATACCCTTTACCGTTAAAATATTATATTAATGATTTTCTGGTAACTGCATTTTGGGTGATCTATTATCTCTGTCTCTTACTTCTGATATAGATATCTAGACTTTCTCTATAATAATAATATAATAAAAACGTGGCAGGTTTTCTCTTTTATATAAATACTACTGATGCATAGTTTTGGAAAATCTGGTTACTGCAAACTTCTACTTATTAACGAAAAAACACTTAAAGTGAGTGTATTTTTAATTTGCAAAGAGATGTTTCCAATATGTAATGAAATAAACGTTTGATGTAACTAATTTTAAAAGTAGGTAGGTAGGTTTAAAATAATTTTTTCGCTGATCGACATTAAAAGTAACATTTTACATACAGCACTGTCAAAAAAACATATTTCATGGCGATAATTTTTAAAATATTAAAACTAATCACTAAATTAATATTAATAATAACAACCGGCAAAAAATTAATGTGTTCAACACGGCACCAAACTTCAGATTTACTGCATAAGCTCAGCTGCGCCTCGACAATAAAACTAGCAGCGGTAGTAAATCTATAATTTTTGTGACTAGGTAAACAAATAACTATTAATATCATTATGGTTTTCATTTTTTTTCTTTTACATATTTTGTAAGGCTTCAAATATCGTTTTATTGAATGTGAAACAAGAATAGCAAAGGAATATAATTTGTCAACAAAAAATAACCACATATTTTATCGAAATAGTCACGTTTGTATATTTCCATGATCAGCAGTGTTTCGTGTGTATAAAATATAAAAGTGCATAGAATTTATAATAATCGGGGAGAAACTGACAATCATACAATCTGGATCTAACCTTATGTCAGCATGCTGACGCAGCAATGGCATGCTAATGCATGTACCCCGAACGTTAGTACCTATTACATCCACCCCTATTTCCTCCTTGCCGACGTTCTTTCAATAACGCCTGAATGCCTGTCAATTATTGCTGACAGTAAAAGCATATTAATGGTCTTAAAATAACACCTATTCCCACATTGAACTGAATTATTAAATATTTCATCAGGTTTTATCGAAGACTATTATAATCTTAAGCTCTTGTCTGCGATAAATCTGTCTCAACTTTGCCATTATTCTATTAATCGAGTATATTAAGCGAAATTACATGGATGCCAACTATTGGAATTGCAAGGTTTACTTTGATTTTTTCAATTTTCTCAAAAGTAAGTGAAATATAGTGTCGTGACCTATATTTTTGAGGCCATAAGCAATGAAAAATTGAGCTATTACCAGAGTGCTTTCCAGACAGTCTATTAGAAAAGAAAAAGGTTCGCGTGAGATTATTAAAGCACGTGTGTTCCTTTCAGGACGATGTATTTTTATCGCAGGCGCCCATAAGTGGATAGAATCATAACGTCCTTATTATTATCAGAGTGGGCTTGCGTGTAATTATAACAAATATAGCCTAATGCAAGTAAATTTCTAAAGGTACATCAATAACGACGAGCAACAGAACACAACTATAATGTATATTAATCTTTATTTGTATCGGGGTGAGTAGGCGGTTTGCATGGCCATCCTTACTCTGCGCTTAAGAATGGTAATAAATAAGTAGGGCAATGATTCACGAGAGCGTTAAGGCGTTTCAATAAAACAAAACGCCGCACCTATAAAACATTACACTCTTGATGTTTACAATTCCCCATCACCTCTTTTGCGGCTTGCAAAGATTCTTGCAGATTCCTGCTTACATAACATACTCATAGGCATGCACATAATCAAGAGTGCGTTGTATAGTAGTAGCAGCTCTCAGCTTTCAGATTTATCGATCCTGCAACTAAGGCTTCTACCGATTGTAGTCACTTGCGATGCGACGAGCTAACTAACTTCACATACTTTTACGGTAACAAGCAAAAACTTTGTTTTTTTTTCAGCAACGCAAATATAATCAGACGCTGTATGGAATTGTTTAATTATTATCTCTTTGTTGACATATTTTTTTAACAAAATTTTAATTGAAAATTTTATGGGATTCTCTATTACACAAACTTTAATATTTTTTCTTCTTTCTTTAAAATATCTGTCTCTCTTTTATCGCTTAAAGACTTTTTATTTATCGTTACAGTTTGCTTTGTAAAGTAAATAAGTGTTTCCAAAAACATTACAACTTTTATCTAACTTTCCTTGCGCATTGACAGTCATTCCGCAAGACACCTGAAAAGTTTTTATGCTTAAATTACTTCCCAATATCTAAATAAAAAACAAGTTTGACGAGCTTATAGCAAACTTCAAATTGAAAATGACACCCGAGAATTTTAAATGTACAGGGTGATTGAATATTGCAAAAAGTTTTTACTTTTCAGTACAAAATTAATTTAAACAACGCTTATGTGTAGGGTGCACTAAATTATGTATAAAAAATCTGTTTGAGAGATTTTTTATTAATACAAAAATGTAGGCAAATTAATATATTCTGTTCACTGAGATGATGGAGTGCTATTTATATTTTAAATAAAATCCACCCAAAGGTGGTGGTGGCTTTGTATTACAGTCCTTGGCTGTGGAGCTGAGTTGACTAACTATTGTCGAATCGTACTCCAGTGATACCTTTCTGGGTAAGTTAATTATTGCTGGTTCATAAATGTGTATATATAAAATAATATTTTGATGTTACAGTCGCTGTATAACTGAAAGGTTAATGCCAATATAAAAAAAATTACCTACTTATCTAATTTAAAAGTTGTTGCTTCCTTTACGTTATAAATAATGTTTATATTGTGTATTATTATTAAATGAGATTCTATTAAAACTTATTTGATTAAATATTTTAGTATTCATTATTATAAGGTTTCTATATTTTTTTACTTCTGCTTGAGTGCTCTGAGTGTAAGGACGTATATTTTATGCCTTAAATTGTGAGATATACAAGCAAGCGTAATCGAGGCAATCAGCTATCGCTTGTCGGGATTGGAGTGAAATTTTAATACATATAAAAGTGTCGTGTGCCATCTGACCTGACCAGCATTCAGATAGTCAGCGAAATGTTAATTCCAAATATTTTATAAAAAAAACTCGGTTTGGGACTAATTGGTAGAAAATTGTATTAATTATTACTCAAAAATTATGAAAAATTCCAATAATTGCACATGATATGAAAGGCGACGTCATAAATAAACCCTTAAAAAAGCAAGCAAGCAACATCTGTGTTTTCTCCCGAAAGTAGGTAAAATTTGCTGAATACAAAAAAATTAAGGTGCCTGGTTGTGAAATTATTATTGTTAATATATTATATTAAAATAATGTGTATGGTATAATTTATTCTAATGCAGTGAATTTTCTGTGAATTATTAAGAAAAAGTGTAATAATGCACTGCAGCGGTTATTGGGCAGTGCATATATTTGCAAAACGAAGCATACATACTCTATGAAAAACTTAAAGTATAAACTAAGTGTACCTAAAATTCACGGGAATTAAAATTGCTTCACGGGGTCATAAATCATCAAATGCTGGGATATATAAAATCTTGAAAAAAATGGAGGTGTGGTCACCTCATGACTTTCATTTACTAATTTGAGATGTTTTTTGGGTTAACTATCATATTTAAAGATGTTAAAATGTATGTTGGCAATAAAAATTCAATTATTAACGTCTATCACTTTTGACGGGTAGTTAACCCTATTTCATTTAT
>JARJDX010027477.1:0-14471 GCA_030264735.1 Gymnusa sp. GC000175 | reverse complement strand
TTTAGTTTTTGCAACTTTTGTATAAAGCAGGGTCCTTACACGGTGTCATGCAATTTATAATATTCGTCAAGGAACCCAAACACTTAAATCTTAAAGGCATTCTTTTATTTATTTTGAAATCGTGTTGGGAACACATCTTTTTCGGCAGTACTCATTCAAACATACCTTTCGGCCATTGATGGGAATGTATCCCTTAATAAGTGTCCGAACCAGGTTAATCCTCTTTCCCCTATCCCATACAGTACATTTTCTTGAGCCCTCACCCTTTATCTGATAGTGGTCTTAGGAATGCATTCTAATAGGGATATTCTCATGCTTCTTTTTAAGTAGTTAGTTTCTACTGCGATAACTTGCCCCTTCTATTCCGAATTTAGTGTCCATATTTCTGAGCCATACATGACCAAGGCAGTGCCTAACCTGAAAGATGCGTGTCGCACCATATCGAGTTTAGAACTTTATGTTTTGTACAAGCCGTCTTTTGACTTTAATCTTATCAGCTCTAGAAGTTGATATTTTGATACTTAGATATTTAACCTGAGCCTGTTTTAATTGCAATTGACCAGTCATTTTCAAAGGTCTGGTAAGCAGTGTCAAGCATTTAGGGAATGCAAGGTTTTACCTCCTAGCGGTATTCGCTTTCTTTTGTTTTAGAGCACACTCCAAATTTATATTAAAAAGAAAAGTAAACAAGCTACAACATTATCTTAGGCCTTTACTGTCAGGAATTGGTTTCGATAGCTTCCCATTGAATTTGACTTCATCTGTATTATCCCTATACATTAGCTTGATAGTGGAGATTAGTTGATTAACTATACCAAAATTTTCAAGAGCTTTTCACAGTTCTCCTCTAGCCATTAAATTATAGGTCTTCTCTCGGTTAGCTGCTATACCGTTAACAAGTTGACCGCACAAAATATCCCAGTCATGAAACCTGTTTGTTCGTCGTCACTCGACTAAAGGTATAATTTTGTGACTTAGCCCCTTCTCGAACAGCCTGGTTAGTGTTTTGTTGATATTTAAACCTCTATAGTTATTCTTGTTCATTCTACTACCTTTTCTAAAGAGGACGTATAGGATTCCAAATCATATACCACTAATAAGTGCTTGCTTATTAGTGGTGAAATATGTGAGCAGTGTAGCTCAGCGGTCTAGGCATCCGGCTGCTGATTGCAAGATCGTGGGTTCGCGCCCCACAGCAGGCAAAATATTTAAATGCCCAACACTGCCCCAACTCCCCAACCAGCCTTGCCAGCGTGGGGTTTTATGGCTAAAACCTTCTCTGGTCCGGAGTTAGATGAGAAATCATGTAACTCCAGTGGTTTGGAATCCACGCTAAACTGTAGGTCCACCTGTAATGTAAGTTGCCAGCATTACAGGCAGAGAAGAGGCTTAACACCAGCAGTGTTGTAAACAAGGCTGCATATGTATGTATGTATGTAAGTGCTCGCTGTAAAGGTCTTCAATTGAAAGTTGTTTCTCAGAACTCTTATGATTGTTGTTATATGGGGCTTAAAATTTATAAAGAAAAATGAGCTCTAGCTCACCACTACCAGCGAAAAAAAATTCGCACGTTGGGAGAGAAACTATTTCTGCAAACTGGCGTCAAAATTAAAAAAGAAAATTAAATAGCGAATTAAATGTAAATAATTGAATTTAAATCAATACTGCAATTATAAAATAATAGAAAATAAATTAACGATACATTACGGTTTTGATGTAGGGTTCACAAACACACTAGAGAATTCAATAACATGTCGACTCAGTGAACAGCTGTGGCAAAGAGAGTGTCTCCATGCTGTCCTGCCCGATTGTGCTCCTGACGTCGAAACTGGAATTTAAGATTCTTTTAACGTCTACGTCAAATCAAATTTTACCCGCAAATATGTAATAATATGGAATAAATTTTTTGAAGCCACAAGGTTTGAAACTGTATGCGGCTTAGAGCTGCTCCGAACGAAACGGCTTATATAACCGTGGGTCTATTTCGCAGCTTGTCAGACAGATTTTTATTTTAACCTCAATCTATTAAGATGGCTTGAAACCCATGCAAGTTTGCTTGGCTTCGAGGGGAAACGCGATGTCTCGTGGCTAAATGCCCTGTGCGAATGGAACGTATGGCGTCACACCCATAGCCGCTCTAAACTGCTGAGGTAAGTAAATGGAAAGCGAACTATTGTGTTAAGACCCGACCCTAGCATTAAGGTATCCTACTATTATGATTTTATACTTGGTATCTATTTGATAAGTGGCATTTTAATATTTTTTGTAAGACATAATTTTATTAGACATCTTCTTGACACACACACCTCACTCCTTTACCTGACTGCCATATTGGTCTTTGATTTATACGGATACTTCCATTCTGGCTCTTTTTGATTTGTAAACATCGGACCAGTGGTGCGTATATCCATCTGTGCTTTAATTTCCCATCATTTCCTTTTAATCCCAGTCAAAATGATCATTTCAATACTTTGTTGTTTTATTTCTTGCTTCATTTTTTCACTGAATCGTGGGGTATAAATATTATGTTTTAATTTTTTTAATTTTACCATTTATTTTATCTTATAGTTTTTTGCCAGAGTAGTTTTTTTTTATAGTTTATGCATGATTAAACCATATGTAAGGTTATTTAATCGACATACCTAATTAAATACCTGCAGTGAAGTTATTATTATAAACGTAACACAAAATACTGACATGTCATGGTACGTTGAACATCGTCATTGGTAGCAAATTACAATTAACTTTAGTCATTCTTGTTTCATATAACCAGCATCATCATAAATTTTTCACGGCGACAATATGGCTAGTGGAAAATATGTGCTCGTAAAAAAGCGGAATAAATACGGTAAATAAAATGGGATAAATCGGTTTAACCAATGATTGATTGATTTATTGGTCGATTGATTAAAAACATTGGTAAAGATATGGTGCAGGCTAGTGATAAAAATAATACAATATTGCAAAATTATTTTATTAAAGATGATTTTGCGACAATAAATTTTTAATAAAATAATAACTGCGGTAGTAAAATATTTAGGTGTATTTTAGGAGCACGAGTTTTAGATTTAGAAGCTTCGGCAATGCGTGCAAATAAATATCTTTAAAATTGTGTTGTTAGTGCGAGGCCTTTTAAATTTAAATTTATTGTCTATTTGACGCTGCACAAAACCTGCAAACAAAATTGTAGCATTTTTTTTTTTGCTTTTTTATGTCACGAAACAGCTTCCCAAATTTGCATATTTTGCATTTATAAAGAGTAAAATAAACTTGACTAAAAACTATAAGTTTTAGATTTAAGTTTATAGAAATTCGTCAAAATATCAAAATAAAAAAAAAGGATTCACAAGAAATATCTATTATTATTAGATTATTTATAAAAATGGATGTTAAGATGTAAAGAGAGGTCACAACACGACTTTCAATTACGAATTTGAAATATATCAGTTACTTTTAATAGAAACATAACTATATTTCATTAATTATCAGCCAATTAGGTTGCCAGTATGTCTCTGTAACTTCATTTTTGTTGTGAAATGTATGTTGGCATTGTTGGCAATAACTTCAATAGTGACATTCGTCACTTTTGAGTGATTTATAACCTGTATCATTAATTGCCAGCTGTATAAATTGACAGTTTATCTCTGCTACTTGATGGGAATAAATTCAATAAATGATATATGTTGCTTGGTAACAAACACGAATGAGTTCTTAAAATATTTTATTTTGAAAATGTGATATGAACAAAATTTATTGGTAATTTAATTCTAATCAATTTTGTTCTTTTGTGTTTTTTCCATAAATTTGATAGTTTTTAAAATATTTGCAAAAAAACTACCATCTTGAGCAAAAAATTATAATCATTTTGGAATAATTTAATTTTTTTACGCTAATCAAAGATTTACATTTCTCAAAATCAATTTGTATTGTTATTATACAAAAAAAAAATTTATTGTATAAAAGGCTTAATGACAATATTGCAATGAGTGTGAAAGAGTGAGTCGTATGGGAAACGACATGTATGTGTGTGTGTGAGAGAGAGAGAGAGGGGAGAGAGAGGGAGAGAGAGAGAGAGTGAGAGAGAGAGTGAGAGAGAGAGAGAGAGTGAGAGAGAGAGAGAGAGAGAAAGAGAGGGGGAGAGGGAGAGAGAGAGAGAGGGGGGAGGTAGGGAGAGAGAGAGAGAGCAGAGGAAATAAGGGTGTTAGAAAAAAACAGTAGCGGTAAGGTAATGAAGAAAAAACTGTTTAAAAAATTTAATTTTTTGGGGGTAAAAATAAATCTTTTTGGGTTATAGAATAAAGGCGTGTTCGACGGGGCACTTTTCTAAACAAGCGACTCGCATCCGTCAAATTGTGGCAGAACTAGTTGGAAAAATAAAGGGCTGTGGCGTGCAACCTCTGTTTTGCGTTTTTCTAAAACAGCGAAAAAAAATTCATAGCGGGAGAATGGAGACGAAATTTAAACTTTTATTCAAAAACTAAGTCCCTAGATTCAGCTGATGTAGATCCCTGGAAACGTCCCCAAAAAGAGAAAATTATTTTTTTCTACCCCTAAAAAGTAAAAAATGAACGAAATTTTGGTCCTAAAGGTTTCTCGCCAAGCCAGATCGAATGCTATTTTCCGTATTTTGCTAGGTGGCGCCGTCGCGACGCCAAATTTAAAAAGATTCCCGACACGGTACCGTTAGTCATACAACGTCAGCTCAAGACGTATGCAGACAACTTTTACGAGGCTATCTAGCCATGGGATTAAAAAAAATGTGGCACCGCCAGTTATAGAAAGCTAAGAAGGAGAAAATATGCACCATTTCCTTTTTGTAAAAGAGACACATTTTCAATTATTTTTTTTGTATATGACCGGGGAACGTCGAGCCATATGAAATTTTATAGATCTTTAGACGATCGTTAATTTTTGTTAAAAAAGAATTTTTGATCCGAGTTGGCGTTTCAGAAATATCGTCTTTAGTATATATTAACAAGGATAAGTTCTTAAAATGTTAACCTAACCTAACCTATAAACTACCACTTCCGGCTGGTGGATTTCAGCCAAAAGTCACTGGGACCTTCCAATTTTTGTTAAAAGCTTGAATATGAATTTTCAAGCCGACCAGTTTAGTCGTCTAGGTTCTAGAGAGAACACAGACTGACACCGCTTCAAAAACTACTTTTTCTGAATGATGCAGTCGAAAATGGATATTTCCGCAAATATCTCGATTTCGTAAATATTCGCGATTACTACACTTTCTTTTACTTTAAAAATGCAAGTAAAAGGTTAAGCAACATACACAAATGTTTGAAGGAAAGCAGGAAGTAACTGTTACTGACTAAAACTAGACACAAACCAAAGAATGGATAAATAAGACAACAATTTCAAAGATTGTTTAAAAAAGAGTGGAAAAATTATTAAGCAATTTTAAAATTATTGTAAGATCAGCAGCCAATGCAGAAAGTAGGAAAAGTCTAAGTAAATGTTAAAAACAAAATTTAAAATTGTTATATATAAGCACGAACAAAACAAGAATTTTTGGACTATAAGAGCCAAGAAAGAAAGGGAAACTAGTTAGGCCGAGCTTTGCCAACAAAGCTAAAGGACCGGGGTTTAAATCCTGAAAACCCAAAATTTCCCCTCGAAAGGCAAAATTTCCCCTCGTAAACGGAGTAGTCATTAACACTTTGTAACTGGTGTGGCACTAGAAGAAGAAGAGAAGGACCTGAACGGCTGCATGTTTGTAAGGTGGCCTATATTCTAAAGAAGGACTGGACATAAATTACGCTAAAGTTCGTATTATAAACGTCAATTAATTTCCATGTCTCAAAACCACAAAATAAAGGTGACATGCTAAGAGCGCCATCTTCTGGGATAATATATAAAATATAAAGATTCTAAATATCCCAGATAAATGAATAGTTCCTTAGGGGTACATCCAGGTTATCGTTGTGGGTATCCGTGCAACGTCGATTTCTTATAAAAGCAAACACGGAAAATATAGTTACTGTAAGTATGTATAGGGTAATATAAAATACAACATTAAGATAATATGTCTGTCACAGAGATTGTCATTTTCTTAGTCTCATGCCGATGACTCCGTCATATTCAATTTATGTAGCAGAGATTTACATCTCTCTTGCCAAGTGTTTAGCATTATCCACATTTTATTACAGGAAGGTTAAAACCTGAGACTAATATCTGGGTATAGATATTTGTCAATAGTAGGAGCCAGTCCGTGGGTATTAATTTAACAGCACCACTGATGGTTCGCAGTATCTAATTGTGTGACTACTAATTTTTTATGTTAGGCCGCTAACTGCGATTGAGTAGGTCAGTGCTAAGGTTGTTGTTGTTCGTTGTATGCTGGCGTCTGCTCCCGTAAGTTTTTGGATGATCTATTTTCTTTTTTTTTTAGCTTTTTACATGTTTTTTTGTATGTAAATAAATGACCGATAGACAACCTGGGTGACGGTTGTATTGAATGTTAGCATTATCAAACTAAACTTAATTTCCTCATAATCTTTTGTCAGATCATCTGCTTATGCCTATATTCCAGTAAGACTGTGGAGGTTAAAAAGTGGTAGAGCCAGTACGGATTCTTGTAGTAGTACCCTGGTAATAAATCTACAACGACTATTCGTAGCTTGATACTTGGTGATTGGGTACGCAGTGGATTTATGTTAATGAATGGGGTATCGGAGATTTCACCCCGCATCGGTACAGAATACAGGATAAGTACTTGTTTCAGTTTACTCAAATTTACGGTACAAGCACTTCTCAATAAATTTATTATCCACTTTCAGCGTATTTCAAATTTCTAACTATGCAGTGCAACATTTTTTTTATGTGAACTTGTAATCGTCTATTTGTCAAAATATTTTCTATCCATCCAATTATTCCGCTGCGCGGGATCACTTCAACCAGCGTCTCTTCAATAGGTATCATAGACTGCTGGTAAATGTACATAGGGGATAGCCTTCATGTGCGATATGACAGCAATGACTTGGTCACCGCTTCCCTCTGGCCTGAAACCAGCTTGTTTAGGAGGGACAATATTGTTGATGATTGGAGCGATTTCATTGTAAATAAGCCTTTCTAGCAGTTTACAGCTAGAATAGGCTTAATAATGACATATGACGGTGGCTTTTTGGGGACAGGCTTGCTAATTGTCATCCTCGTGCTTTTTTGAAGTTTAAATTTTAGTTGTGGCCAATATATCGTTGTAGAAATCCATTAACCATTTTTGAGCTGTATTTTCCAAATATTTAATAAATTTCGGATATACTCCTTCGAAACCAGTAAGTTTAAATAGTTTACATAAATACTACAGAGGTAAATGCAGTTACCTGTGCGTAGGACTGGTATTCTCTGCCTGTAATGCTAGCAATCTACATTATAGGTGAACCTACAGTTTAACGTAAATTCCGAACCACTGGAGTTACACGATTTCTCATCTAATTCCGGACAAAGTTCTTAGCCGTGGAACCCCACGCTGGCAAGGCCGGTTGGGGAGTTGTTGCAGTGTTGGACATTTAAATATTTAAATAAATATTTTTGGTGCTGTGGGGCGCGAGATGCCTTGATCGCTGAGTTACACTGGATTTAGCCTAACGTCAACGGGGGTAAAATGTGATATGATGTTTTTATCTTTCTAGTAATTTCCTTCTTTACGCCTCTTTGTCTAGTTTTACCTTGTTCGTGAAATTTAAAAGTCTAAACTCAAAAGGCTATTTCTTCGTAGTTTTAACTTAATAGGTTGGTTTGCTACCCCTAGTCGGTAGCTGTAAATAATACAAAAAGATGCAAACGATAGTACAGGAGAAAAATGACGGCGCTAAACGGTACACAGAAGTGAACAGCAAAATAAGAAGTAATAAGTTAGTGAAACCATAAAAAAAGAAAATGTTTTCAAGGCTATAGGCCAAATTAAAATTTGGCCAGACACGGTAATATTAGAAGAGATAAAACCTCCTGCTTCCTTTTTCTCTAGTCTCACATACCTTACGTAACTGTTCATTTCAATGAATTATTGCCCTTTGTTGTTCTAAAAGCGTGTATTCCAGCATGCGAGGCGTACAATGTTCTGTTTCCAAAATTTTTTATTTGAACTAAACAAATCCTCCAAGGTGGTGACACATCTAAATATTTTCTAGCAACTTCACTTGTGTCATGTCCAAATAGGCAATTTGTACTTGATTCCAGATCTTGCATCCCAGATATTAATAATAATATTAATAGAGTTTGAACACCTTTCAACACTTCTAATTCAATGGAAGTTATTTTCATGTAAATTAAAGTTTCGACAGGATATGACCATTTCTTTATATCTAAAGAATTTATTATTTGGGCATTTTAGTTAGTTGGTTTTGCCAAAATTGGGCATTTTTTCATGCAGGCATATTTTCATGTGCGCATTTTTTGTTGTGCGCGCGTTTGGGTAGCATTTATGTCAATGAGTCCTTTTCGTGTGCGTTTTTTCACTGACTCAAAAATTTAGAAAAAGTTTCTTTAACAAGAGTTTTTCTTTTAAATTCTATTAAATCCTGAAATTTATCCCCTTTTAAGGGATAACTTAATGTAATGCAACAATTATTTCCTTTTAATAACTTCTCTAATGAAGTAATGAGCTATTAATAGAAATGCGCATTTGCTTATTAAATTAATTTTAAAAAATATATGAAAAGATTTTAATTCTATTAAGGTATTGACAGTTTGAAAGTAGTTCACACATCAGAATATTAGCACGTTTCTATAAAGTTATTATGTTTCGTATTACTAACCTGCTTATGCTTTGAAGGTTAAAGTTCATTTAACACCTTCAAGGCGAATTATTTGCACCTATAATCTGCTTATGTTTCATTACATTACATAATAAATACAATAACAGGTACGTGAAAAAATAAACATTTTTTATTACTTAGATAATATTTTATAGCAAATATACTATACAGGGTGGTGCAAACTCAATGGCCTTTCTTGGGTATCTTTCTTATTATTAAATATAGAAATAAGTTTTTTGTGCTGACTTTGATTATGCTGAGAAATTTTTAAAATTCCAAACAGTTTAGAAATAATTTAAAAAAACTAAAAATCGAGATTTTTAAAAAGTTAAAGTTCTCCGTAATTATAAAAGATAAAAAATTTTTTTTATAAAATTTATTGATTCAATGAAGAAAACTTAAAGCCGCTGTCAAGTTTAAGGTTGCGGTTAAGTTATTTCAAATGGCGTATTTTCCAATAAATGTACATACATAAAGTGTTACAAAAACTGCCGGCCTACTGCTCAAATATACTTAACCAACTTTCCAAAAAGAAGCATTAAAATATTTGGAAAATAAATTTTAATATGCAGTAGGGGTGTTAAAAAACAATAGATAATGATTTAATAGATTTATTAGATGATTTACATGTGACACTAAATAATGAAATATGGTATTAGAAAGATGCCGCTCCTGCGCACAATGCTAGAAATAGACATTTATTTAAATAACCGTATACAGGTGCCCGTTTTTTGAGCCCTACCGTTGGGATCTCGAGAAACGTAAAAGATATAAGGGCAAAGTTGCCATATTAGGAGACCAATTTAATGATGTATTTGTTTTTTTTCAAAAATATGCATAGGTAACTAGATAAAGCGAAAATTTTAATTTCTGCAGATTTTGTTTTTGGCTTAAACCTTTCTTAAATGAACAAATACACAATTTTAGTATTTTATTGAAGCACTTTTTTACGCAGATTCTCCAGGTGTTCTCAAAAATTTATACTGTTTTCGTGTTATTGGTATTAACTTTTAATATTTAAATGAGACCCAAAGTTGTGTTTATTACTGTTAAATGGAGATGGATTTCCATTGTATTGCATTGTAGATTTGTAGGTTACATAAGTATTTCCTGCAATGATCCATGTTTTTATTATTGCACTTATTTTTTTTACGACTTTTGCTGTTTCTATCCTTATTTTTCTGCGATACAGATTTGTAGATAATTCTTGTTATTATTCAGGTTTTAGGTGTGTTAAAAAATTCATGTTTATTTTTCATATATGTATTTTATAATAAATATTGAGTGCACCCGCGACTAAAAGTTATATTTATCAGCTTAGCTCCGTACCCTAACCTGAGAGCAAAAAATTGAATATTTTGACTCCAATGGCTTCGCACCATTACCTATCCGGAGAACAAAACAAAAAGTGGTCATAAATTATATAGACTAAAATGGCTTCGCACTGTAACCTAACCTTTGAGCAAAAATGTCGTTAATCATACTGATTCAAATGGCTTTATCACCTAACCCAACCTGAGAGAGAAAAACATGTTGTTAATTTATTCCTTCATATAATTGCACACCCTAACCTTACCTAGTTAGTAGCATAGATAACTAAAATGATAATATGAACCACGAAAATCTTGAATAATCTAAGCCACGACACAAAATAAGTTACTCGACTAGATACGTGTCAAGTAGGATTTCTTCTTATATACTGATATAAAATCTGCTCCTCCGCAGAGCTGGATTTGACTTTCACCACCACCCGTTTCTGCCCGTAAACCTGTACCATTCATAAAATTTACTATTTCATAACATAAAAAAATTATTGTTAGTTTTCTAGTAAAGGAAATAAACATTTACTGTTGTGGACTTTTGTAGAACTTTTTAAGGGCTACAATTTGTCTCTATGTTGTTTTACCATATATTTTATGGTGTAGGTGGCGTAAGCCATTTGCGAAATTTCTGTTTTAATTTTGTGTTTATTTACAAAGTAAATGAAAGTATACTAATGGCGAAACTTTTCGAAATCGCGATTTTTGTAGAAATATCCATTTTTGTCTTCACTCATTGTTGTTTATGTCTGTGTGTATGTCTGTCTGCCTGTCTGTCTGTGTTCTTTCTACAGCACAGACGGATAAACGGATCGGGCTGGAAATTAATATTTAAAACTTTAACAAAAATAAGGAGGTTCAATTGACTTTTAACTAAAATTCATCAACCGGAAGTGGTAGTTTATTGGTTAGGATTTTCAGTTTTTTGCAATTATTTCAAAAACTATCAAGTTTATGGAAAACACTTAAGATTTTAAAAGCGCTTAGAATTAAATTTGTAACAAATTTTATTTTTATCAATTTTTCAAAATTTGACATTTTAAGAACTCATCCTTGTTCGTTGCTAAGGAGCATTTTATTGAATTTATGCCCATCAAGTAGCAGAGAAATACTGTTATTATAATCAGCTGACAATTAATAAAATTGGTTATAAATCATTTAAAAGTAACGAATGTCACCATCGGAGTTATTGCCAACATATATTTCACAACAAAATGAAGTTGCAGACACATACTTCCAACATAATTGGCTGATAATTAATAAAATATTGTTATGCTTCTATTAAAAATATCGGATAAGTTTTAAACTCGCAAATAAAAATCGTGTAGTGACCATTCCTCCATTTTTTTAATCTCTGTTTTGCTTCGTATTATTTCTTGGTGTATTTCCATGTTTAGTTTAGTCATAGTTTCTGAGATACATAAACCTTTCTGAGACAACAATAATTTTAGCCAAATGACAAAATCCAGGTACAAACATATAAACATATATTCCTCTTTATTATATTAATATAGATTAAAAGTATTAACAAAAATTAATACTTATTTATTACGAGTACATTGTACATGGTTTCATAGGGAAAAGGGGACATACATTTGTCTGCTTCCCTATTAGGATTAATTATTCATAATTTGCCACCGAAATTTTACATTTTAATCTTGTTATTATTTAATTAACACGAAAATATTGTAATTTGAATAATTTCACAAAATTTTGACAAATTGTTAATTAATTTAATATATCAATAGAACCTTTAAAACCATAAGTAAAATAAAGTCTCTAAAAACGTTCGATGTGAATAAATAAAGAGCTGAATATTGCGAAACTGTAAATATCTGATTAGGCAATAAAAAACAGTTATATAGTTAGTATTTTTACATTATCAGTATGAAACCTTTTCTAAAAAAATGAGGTGTGGTCACCACTCAACTTTCATTTACGAATTTGAAACATATTCATTACTTTTAATAGAAAAATAACTACATTATCAATTATTAATTAATTATCAGCCGATTAGGTTGGCAGTTTGTCTCTGCGACTTTATTTTGTTGATAAATGTATATTGGCAATAACTCCGATAGTAACATACGTCACTTTTGAATGATATAACCTATTTCATTAATTTTTAGCTTATTATAATGACAGTATGTCTCTGCTATTTGATGGGAATACATTCAATATAATGTTGCTTAGCAACGAACAAGGATAAGTTCTTAAAATGTTGAATTTTGAAAAATTGATTAAAACAAAATTTGTTGCAAATTTAATTCTAAACACTTTTGTGCTCTTTGTTCCAGAAACTTGATAGTTTTTAAAATATTTGTAGAAAACCGAAAAACTACCAGTGTATTTCAGCCAAAAGTTACGGAGAACTTCCCAATTTTTTTTTTAAAGCTTAAACAAATTTTGCCATCTGGGCTGTAGAGAGGAAACACACAGGCATACAGTCAGACGCCACTTTGAAAACAAGTTTTTCTGAATGAAGGTAGTCGAAAACGGATGTCAGTTCTGATCCTGATCAGTTATTATCCTATGTGTCCGTGGTTCTGTACTATTTTTCCTCTAGCATCTTGTTGGTACTGGAGTCTATCCTCTGTTAGAAGCTCTTTATAGTGGTCCCCTTTTAACTCTGCAGGCCTGACATGATAGTTTTGAACCTGTAATATAGTTACAATCTATGCTATGCTCTAATTTTGGCTAAACAACAGCCTTTCTCAGGTGTATTTATGGATGTCCTTGTCCTGATAAAAATAGTTATGAATTATTTCATTTACGAAATAATAAAGCATAGGAATCGCGAAAATTTCCGAAATCCAAATTTTTGCGGAAATATCCGTTTTTGACTCCCGTACGCAGAAAACGTTGTTTTAAAAGCGATGCCTGTCTGTCCGTCTATCTGTCTGTGTGTGTTCTCTTTACAACCCAGATGACTTAACTGATCGACCTGGAAATTAATATTAATAATAATATTGCTGCTAACAGTAATTTCAACAACTTTTATTTAAAATAATTTTTTCGCTTGCGGGAAAGTGGACAACACTCCATTTTTTTCACCTCTGTAATGCATTTTTGTTATTTCAATGGTTAAAATTTGTTTCAGTGAGTTCAAAGAAAAAATTCTGGAATCCAAGAAAATGGTTCAAGCGGAAAAGCAATAAGGTGTCGGAGGAAGTTATGTCTTCGAATGAAGTTCTTGAGCCAAAAGAAACACTACGTAGCAGGTCTACAAGCGAGCTTTCTATTTCTGAAGAACCGACACGACGGAGGTAAGAAAATTCAATTTTATAATATTATTGAGCGTAGAATTTCTCATCATGTATTATCAGCTTTGAAAATCGCAATATTGGCAACTAAAATTGCCTAGGTAGATCTATTTGATATATTATTTATTTTATCCTGAGTATTATTTGAGACATTTTAATATTATTTGATAAAAGCCAAAGGTATTATTTTTATGTAAATGATTCTATTAATTTTACTTTCATTTATGAAGAAAAGAAAGAATTGCAATTATAAAAATATACGAAATCTAGATTTTTAAGGAAATATTTTGTCTGTCTGTCTATGTTTCTGTTTGTGTTCTCTCTAGAGTCCTGACGGTTTAACTAATCGACCTGGAAATTCACATTTATGCTTTTAAGGATAATTGGGAGGTCACAGTGAGTTTTTACTGAAATCCAGCAACCGGAAGTGGTAGTTTATTGGTTAGTTTTTGTGTAAATATATTAAAAATTACAAAGTTTATAAAAAAATATTGTTTAGAATCAAACTTGCAACAAATTTTGTTTTATCATTTTTTAATTTACTTTTTATACACTCGTTGTTCGTTGCTAAGAACATTGTTAGTGAAATTATTCACATCGTATATTTTAACAAACTGAAATTGCAGTGCCATTCTGTTATTCTAATCAGCTAATAATTAATAAAAAAAAAATTTGTCATTTGAAATTTATTTACATTTTAATATAAAATTTATAAACAATCATTTTAATGTTAAGTACCCAACTCTCAGATTATCAGTCGAATTAATGAGAAGTCTTCAAATCATAAAAATACCGCCTATAACTACCTCAGATTGGTTAGTTGGAAAAAATGAAAAGATAAATAATTGGCTAAAAAAGTGGGCTTATGTGTTTACTACAATGCTCATTGGATAGAACTAAAACATACTTTTTACAAATAAGTAAAATACACTCTAAACCTAACATAAATACATAAAACTCTACTTACTTTGAATAAAGTTTTTAACTAATACATAATCCAGGAAAGAAAATATTTTAGGTCATTAAAATAAAAAGTAAAATATTTACAAATATTAATTAACAATAAAGTATGGTTAAAGTAACAAATTTCTGTTTGAAAATGCTTCTAAAAATAGTTAATT
>JARJDX010027476.1:0-11365 GCA_030264735.1 Gymnusa sp. GC000175 | reverse complement strand
TTTGTTGATACAATTTTTTCGCTTCTTTTCCTTTTGCATTAAAGATTCTTCTAATTCTGAGATTTTAACGATTTTTCTGTTTATTTTTAAGTTAAATTCTTTGGAAATGCATTCTGCTTTCTCAAATTTGAAATAATCTTTGAAAAAACCAATTTTATAACTGGCCTTGTCTATTAGAAGTGAAACATTATATATAAGCATATCTTTTAATTTTGCCAGTGTATCATTAATATATTTGTTATTAGAAGGATATTTTTCAAGCAGAATGTTTACTTCATCAATATAGTCAAGAATAAGGATAATTTGCAAATAAATGTTCATTGTTTTGGGTTAAATAAATCATTGATTAAAATAGTGAAAACAATATTTTAATGATTTTAATTTCTTTGAAAGAATAAAATTATGATGAAAATCGGCAGGGAATTGATAGATTAAAAATTTATTACCATTTTGGATTTCTTTGTTTCAGCCGTCTATATTTCAGAATATAAATATTCCTATATAATGTTGTATTGAGAAAAAATATAATAATTAATATATAAATTACTGTGGAATTCAAATTTGTTCCGTCTCAACGTTCCGTAGACGCCTATTTGTTGTTTCATAGTAAATATATTTACTGCTTCCGATACGTTTCCTTCAAGACAATTCTCTTCAATGAGATTCAGTTTTCGATGCGATGCTATGCTCTTCTTCAATATTCGTGATTTGATATATGCTTCAACATTAAACTTTATACTCTAATATTGTTTTTGAGGTAAACTGTGCCAGCTAATGCTAAGGGTATTAGCTTAAATTAACAATTGTATAGAAATCCGATCTCATTGGGTAATAAATAGTATTTTCTCATCTTCCCAATCTCTTCTGTTCGTAATAGATCTGGTTCCGGAATTCCCTCTTCTATTTAAATGATCATATTTCTCATTTTAGCATAAATATAATGATATATTTAATATAAAGTTTTTGTATAATTTGTTTTTTTTAGCTCTGAATTTTTAGTTAGCTGTCTCGCTCACTGATTCAATAGCTCTTCAATCCATTCTTCTCTTACATTTCGTCGCTAATCGAAAATATATACTCTCGAGTGTTTTCTTCAATTCCTTGGATTGAATATACGCTTCGATATTCATTGTTTAGCCACTGTTTTTTCAAATGATTTTTGTGATTATTCGATACCATACCGTCTCATGCCATAGCATATGGAATAATTTCTGTTTTACATTTATACACATATCACAATTCATTTGCAAGTAAGCAATCTTTTCTGGGTTTTTCAGATTCGACTGAGTGCAATACATCTTGATTTGCAATTCTTCAGAATGAATAAATATATCCGGTCTATTATTCTGAATTTTTATATCCATCATAATTATTCTGTCTACTATGATCTCAGAATTATCATTTTCTTTTATTTCTTGAACCGAATAGGTGCGGAGTCATTTGCGTTTCTGAAACCATATATATTGCATAATTAAAAATGGATAGATTGGCCAACCTCAATATGCCTTCTTGTATGCCATGGCCTAACATTTGATATAATTTTGTACCCAATGATCTACTTGTTGTTGTATATGTTTACAATGTAGGCAAAGAGATTTATCGCCCCAGAATGCATTCCTATCTTGTTTGTAGCAGTATGCTGCTTCGTCTCTTGCAATAAATAAAAATGCTTTCGAAATTAAAAATAATTCGAACTTATTAGGAAACTCAGATATGAATCATAATTTTAAATGCTCTCTACATTCCTATGAGTTCTTTTATAAATGAAAGATATTACAAATCTAAATATTTATTTTTGGCTGGCTCAGACATTCTCTTTTTCTAATTTTTTTATGGTAATTATTTGGCTGCTTCTGTTATTTATTGTTTATTTAAAATATTTAAAGTTCTGTTTGGATCAGAAATACTTGGTTTAATCCTATTTTGGAAATTATGATATCCTTCATTCAAATAAAGGAATGTAAATTTCATTAGCCATTCATTTGGGTATAACTTTAAATAAATCAAATTATTTCCTTTTATTATTCAATTTTCAAACGAATCTTAATTGAGAAATTCAAAAGGGTCATGCTGAATTTGAACTGCTAAATTCATTTTCATTCACCTCTCGAAAATATTGACATTCAAATATAAATTACAATATTTTTCAAGGGTATGGATAATTTCAAGAAGAATATTTGTTTAGTAAATGAGAAAGATGAAATAATTGGAACTCAAAAGGCGATAATTGCACATCACAAAGATCATGTTGCTTTGCACCGTGCATTTTCTGTCTTTTTGATAAATTCAGAGAATGAATTACTTCTCCAGAAAAGAAGCAGTAAAAAACTTGTTTTCCCAGGCCTCTGGACGAATACATGCTGCTCTCATCCTTTTATAAACGATCTAAGCTTCACTGATCCAGTACAAGATTGCAAGAACCATGCAATCAAAAGATTAGAGTATGAATTGGGTATTAGTAATATTTGCCCCGAGGATTTAAGATTCATAGGTCGAATAGAATACAAGGCGTTACAAGATGCTAATGACTATGGAAGAAAAGTTGAAATTCCTATGGTCAAGCAGGAAATAACAAGATTTGAGGATCCTGATCCAGTTGAAGATTTTGTTTTTGATGCTAAGTATTTTTGTGAACATGAAATTGATTATATATTTATCTGCAAAATAGACCCCGTTCTCGAAATCAATTATTCAGAAGTTGAAAAAGTCTTATATATATCCAAGCCTGAATTAGATGATTTTCTAAATAAAAACAATTGTTCTCCCTGGATCAAGCATATTATAAAATACATGGATGTATTTGAAGAACCAAACGCAATGAATATAAATATTTTGAAATAAATCAATAAAAATTAATCATCTATAATTTAAATAAAAAATTTTAGTTTTACATGACGCCTTTACGGAAATCTCACGCAGCACCGCTTAAAATTCTATCTGCAAATATATTCAGTTTATCCAAAAAGCTTCTTAAGCCGGTTCCCTTGTAATCAATATAAAATAGTTAAGAAACTAAGATATTCCAGACTCCCTTAAACAATAAAAACATAATATTGAGTATTTAGAATGCCATTCTCAAATTTTTGTCTAAACGTACTTTAATAATAAAATTTTTAGCCGATTTCATCTCATCTATCTGCACAGCCTATTTAATAATCCACCAATACCCTAAGCAAATCAATTTTGTATTTTTATCTTAGCTGTCAACTCGATTAACTTTAAATAAATCATCTATTTAATATCTACTATAAATAAATCACTTATCTACTTAAAATTATCAAAACAAGTAGCATATTTCTTTACTTTATATCTTTAGCTAAATTATCTATTTGTCTACATATACCCATCAAGAAGCTGAATAATTATCTATTTCATTGCTAATTATCCACTTAACTGACTTTGACTAAATTATCTGCTTTTAGATCTAAAAAGTAACTCAATTCTATATTTCATTACATTTAACCGAGACATCAATTTTCGCTCAAATTTTAACCAGTTGCAACCCTTTGAAGATTATTTGTTTTATTATTTAAGGAAATGCAAAAAATTTACCCATGAGCAGATCCTACATGTTCAATGATAAGAATCCTTCAAACCAGAGAAGAAAGAGGGAAGATCAGCAAGTCGAACTTAGAAGACAGCGAACAGAAGAGCTGCTTAATAAGAAGAGGGTAGCATCGGCAAATACTGAGACAACATCTGTATTTGATCCTCTTAAGATGCGGCTGTATTCCAACAACCTTGAAGAGATATATCAGGCAACCTACGATTGCAGAACATCACTCAGTATCGAGACTAGCCCGCCCATTCAACCCGTAATAGACGCGGGTCTTGTCCCCAGGTTTGTAGAATTGTTGGATATAAACTTTTATAAGAACTTTGGTGCAAATACGCTAAATAACAAAACAAGAATAGAAGCTGCCTGGGTATTAACAAACATAGCTTCTGGAACCACTGAACAAACTGAGCAAGTTGTAGAAGCCGGAGCAGTTCCGTTTCTTGTTTCAATGCTAAGAGAAGATGATGATGCTGTAGTTGATCAAAGTGTTTGGGCACTTGGAAATATAGCTGGTGATAGTGAAGCTACAAGAGATATCATCTTAAAGCAAGGTACTATTGCCATAGTAATAGCTTTGATTGAGAAGTATCTAAATTCGAAAGACCACCTGAAAATTCTTAAGAATCTGACATGGCTCATCTCAAATCTGAACAGAGGAAGAAGCCCGGCACCACCCGTCGAGGTGATGCAGCAGACACTCGGGGTGATTGAGAAACTTATATCCTCAAGCGACTTAGACATCGTGGCTGACTGCTTCTGGTGCCTATCTTATATTGTAGATGCTGATATGGGATTGACAAGCATTGTGTTAGCATCTCAGATAATGGAGCGATGCTTTGAGCTGATAAGCCATTTCGCAAACCAGCTTCGTTCCATGGATTTTGATCAAAAACTTGCTAAGATGGGTGCCCATGCCATTTGCCCAATAATTAGAATGCTCGGAAATGTAGTCACAGGCACTGATGAGCACACAGATATAATCATCTCCCAGGGATTCTTGCAGTTCTTCAAGACCATTTTCTATTTGTACGACAACAAAAAGCTCCCTCGAATCAGAAAAGAAATATGCTGGCTTATTTCTAATATCTCTGCTGGTACCCAGGATCAGGTGAAATATATTGTCGAGAGCGAGTTAGTCAACCTTCTCATTGATGCTGTTTCGAGATATGAACTTTACATTAGAAAGGAGGCCGGTTTTGCTATCTGCAACATTCTTTACTTCTGCTCCAAAAATAGTGAGTATTTGCAGCCACTTCTTGATAACCAGATAATTCAGGCTCTTCAAAGCCATCTCGAGGCTGTTTCCAACATTCCCGATATTCAGGCTCAGATCTTAGATTCTATTAGATATGCTCTTGAGGGTGGCGAAAAGATACGTGCAAAGATCGGTGAAAACCCGGTCATTCAGATTCTCGTTGACACCAAGTTTGTTGATGAAATTGAGGAGCTTCAAGATACACAAAATAATGTTGTCGTCCAAAAAGCTTACAATATAATTATAGATTTCTTTGATGGCGAGGAAGAGTAATTTATATAAAAAGAGATTAAATTTATTTTTAAATGATGTATTTATTAATATTTTAAATGAATATATATATTTTGGCTTTTGGCAACCCTGGAAGCAGTATTTAGGTTCATCAACATACAGTACTGACCTGAGTGGCTGCCTAGGTATTTAGGAGCACTAGAAAAAATCTTCTCCTCCTTTGGAGAAAGGGGTGCAGTATGATATTTAAGGTCAAACATGATACAATTTATGTATCGCTAGGGTAAAACCTGCTTGGACAAATGTTCCTCTATTGTTGCGGTTCATCTGAAGTAGGGGGGCTCAGGGTAATTCAACCACCAGGCGTCTGTTGAAAGCTACTGTTTCGGAAGACAAGGATGATAAGAAACCTAGCTTATGGCAACCAATTTTTCAAGTCTACTCTGGCTTAAAGCATCTAAACAAGTGATCCCAAAGCTTAATCCGTGCGGCTGGGCACATGTATACGTGCCTAGAATAGCTAGTGTATGTATCTTGGAGAACTGACTTTAATGTTCAAACGGTATATACCTTATGGCGGTTTGGTTGCTCTATACAATACTTCATCGAGCACGAAATCCCCCAGTTTATTTTGTACACAAATAGTGACCACTACATCATAGCTTTGGAGTTTAATGTCTCACTGATTGATTGCTAATTATAATTTTAAATTTTATTAAATTCCCTCAAAGCGTTAATATAAAAGATATTAAATGATTTGAAGATAGTTAAAGTTATATAATTTACCATTATATTTTGTTTCAAGATATATAACCGTTCGAGGTATTTAATTGATAGATTGTGTATATGCTGCTGTGAGTAATCGTTCTGATATAGGACTCTAAGTATTTTATATTCAAATGTAAATTATTTTACTCTTTAGGAATTAAATCCTGAAAATATCTATTTAAGGGTTTTATTGTTTTCATTTATTCTCGTGACTCTGATCTTATTTAAGCCTGCAAGTTAGCTGTCTCGCCTACTGGCTCAATATATTCTTCAATCCTAGCATATCTTAAGTTATTTATTTAACAAATATTGTATACTTAAATAGCATAAAATATAAATTTATACCTGCCTGTATAATTATCAATTGGGCCTTCTTGAGTTATTTTGGAATCAGATGCCATTTGCTGTTCCACAAGCATGCAATATGTTTACCTTTATCAATTGTTAAGTTAGTTTAAATACTTTAAATATATATTTTCCATTGATGTCTAATTATTGTTCTGATTCAATCAACATTAACATTAAAGTGAATGATAAATGTAAATAACTATTCTGGAAATAGCAAATCTGAGGTTATTTGAAATCGCCACATTATATACCGAACTAGCTTTTAAGAAGATTAAGATTGATTCAGAAATCTGACAGAAATATAAATATACTACCATTTTGCTTCTTGTGTTTAAATATGATAGAGTAGATCGTATAAATGAATAAATCCAGAGGTTATTCTTCTAATCCCACAAGGATCAATCAATTAATTTATATTGATTTGAGATAGCTTCAAGGAGAATCATTCTATCCTATAAATCTATACGCTCAAAGATCACTTCTCAATTCACCGAGTCCCTGGGCTATGGCACATCCTTCACACTTCCTTCGAATTTGATATAGAGTTGATCTTACGAATTTCTTGAATGAGATGATCAATTTCTAGTTGACTATGCTTTGTGAGTTTGTTTAGTTTAATTATTATATTCCTTGAATGAATTGACTGTTAAAATTTTTAATAAATATTGAAAACCTTGAAAACTTTCAATATTTCTGGTGTTGTTTAATGGATGCCTCAAACTCGGATTTAGACAGATTTTAAAGTATCCTGCGAGTTATCCCGTTAAATCTGTTTATGCTTAAATTCAAGAGTTTGTAAAATCTTGTTTAGAGCCTAGATTCTCAATTGCTGGAGAATTAGTGAGAGTTTGAGGAACTCTTCAGCAATAAATATGAAAGTCAGAAATTGCATTGGCCTCTATGATCGCTTAGATATCTTATAACAATCTCAAAGTATTCCCCCTCCCCTATTTACTTAAAAGGTGTATGTTCAAACCTACAGTGGTTGAAATTGATGTAATAGCTTTCAACTTTATTTAACCCCAAATTATAAAGATATTCAATGTTACTGAAGGCGAGTAGAGAAATCAAGCTTCTGAGGCCTATACAAATCTGTTGTTTAGAAGACTCAGATAATAAATGCTTGGAAGCTTCTGGGTATAATTCGGGTCTGCAACAGAATATAATGCTTTAAGAGTGATTATGGCAATTGTTTCATTCATAAACTCGGTATTCGATAAATATATGTATTTTCAGGGAATTTGTTTTTGTTATATAAATGAAAAATGCAATAAATCTAGTTGGTTTTTAACATAATTGTTGAACTGGCTAAAAAGAAGAAGAGATGATTTATTTCTATTTCAGAAAGCATTATGGTCTAGGATACAAAATCATCAACAATCTCCAAACAATAAAACTCTATCATACTCTATACGAGATTCGTTCAGAGAATTATGCCATGCCGACCAAACAGATTATTATATATTTAAATATTAATCTCTACACCTAGGCTGGTAAGATAATATTCGAATAATCAGTTATATTATCAACTCATCTCAAGTACTTTCAATTTAAAATAGCTTTGTAAAAAATAGATCTTACAATTATTTAAAGAAATCTTCAAATCATAAAAAATGATTATTTAATCACATGCTTTATTAATACCATTCCAAAATAAATTATGTTCTATTGGCTTCAATTAAAATTTCCCTTCAAAATTAATTTCGTTCCCGACATTTGTTTATTTCAATTAATTTAAATTTTTACCCATGGCTGGAAAGATTCAAAGAGAAGAACAGGTATTCAATCTGTTTGCAAACTTGGAGGATTTAGTTCCTTCTGATACTGCAGCAAACGCATTGAGAAGTCTTGGATATATCATCTCAGATTCATTTGAGGCCGAACACATTGAAAAAGGTTTACTAGATTTTGAAAAGTTTTCTCAGCTTATAGAAAAGGCTAAGAGTACCCAGCCAAGCAGAGAGCATATTGAATCAACATTTAGGGTCTATGATCCGAATGACACCGGATATATAACAGCTGCTACATTTAGGCAGATTTTAAGTACCGGCAAAGGAGCTTTCACAGCATCGGAGATTGATGAATTATTTGAATATGCTAAACCCAATGAGAATGGAGACATCTGCTACAGTCTGATGATAAGAGATTTCTTTGAAAGGAAAGATTCAAAATAAATATTATATCAATATTCGCGGTTATTAAGTTTTTAATATGCCAAACTTAAAACATTTATTTAGGACTAAAGTGTAAAAATATCGAATAATTCGGATGCAGTTCGTAGTCTGATTGAATGTTTTGTTCGAAACTTTGCCTTAATGGATTCGAAATTAATTATATAAACTTCTCTATATTTCGTAATAGCGAAATAAATATAAAAGTTGTCTTTTTGCAAATTTTCTACGAGAGAACTTCAATAAATATTTTGTTTAATTTCAGATTTGATTAAGTTAAAATTACCTATCCAGCCTTTTTCCGGTTTAAATCTTCTCTATCCTTCTCCTCGATGTTAAATGACAGATTAATAAACATATTAAATATCAATTTCTGAGATTACTATCAACTACCAAAGTACAATATCCTATTGACGAAATCAATTCCTTTGGGCAACCAAATTCTATTCTTTCGAGCTCGATTGTTGTAGGAATGAAGGCTATTCAAGCCTTATTATCTAAGTTGACTTGTTCTCTTTTGAAATCTAGTTGAAAACCTGAATTCAGAATCACACCTTGATATGTAATTTAATATATAGGAACATCAATAAATGAGTCTATCTAAGAGTGCATATTAAGTTTCACATCATTAATATTATTTCCTATAAAGTTTCATCTTCCATCCTTCATTGTAGACTTATTCTTATATCTTTCCTGCTTTCTATATCTTCTCTTTTACTATATTCAAAGTATATTCTGATTGATATTTGAATGCAAGATTAAATACGAAGATACATATAAATTTAAAGAAGATTAAGAATTGAATTATCTAAAGATACATTCCGATTGATATCCATTTGAATGTTTTATTTAAGGGTTAATTTTAAATTTGTTCCTTCTTCCGGAATCAGATACTCTTTGCTGTTCATGGGTTTATATCTTCACTGTGACCGATAACTCTCCTTCGAGGTCATCTTTTTAGATGATACTCTGTCTTCGATCGAATGAATCCTTTCAATAGCTATACTTTTTAATTATGGCTTAAATAGCTAAAAACAACCTAAAGGATATTTTATTCATTTTAAGTATTCCTCAGGCCTTATTTGATTGGGATTACTTCAAATAATAATATCAACCGCCCAAGTGCTGTTTATGTTACATTGCAAATGAAAACCTTTATATATATGATATTTTTCATAAAGTTTTAACTGTTGTTTAAAAAGATAAAATTCCACTCTGTTCGCGAAACATGTTCAGAATATTCGATTAGATTATAATAGTTACTAGAATATACCTGATTTTGAGAATATCAAATAGACTTGATATATATACACTTAAAATGAAAATACAAGAGATAATACTAATTGAATTTTAAGAAGCAAGCAGGTTATATTTAATACTTTAGCTTTGAAATTAAAAAATAGGATCTTCCTGCTCATGAATTGTCTCAAATAAATGAATGCGATTCGGAAATTATTCTATTTTTATGGCATGAGATAGTGTGGTAAAAATATATCAGAAGAAACAGGATAAAGAGCTTGGTACAGCCAATATCTTTGAAACTATATAGAGGTATTTAAGAAAACACTTGAGAGTGTATCTCTTAATTGCTGGAATTAGGCTGGAGAATAATGAATTTAAGAAGTTATTGAGTTAAGTTGGCAAGACATACATTTTTGTAGGTTATTCAAAAATCTACAAAATTTATCAACAATACACCTTTAAATGAAAATATTTATTTAAGATTTAATATAATAGTTAACAATCATTCTCGAATAACAACAGGTTTCACCTCTGTCGATGCATCTGTAATCTCAATCAAAAGCTAGAGAACTGCATTGTGGCCATCATCCTCTTCGATATCTCTTCTTCGGTCGAAAGAATTGCTCTCAAAAGTCTTCTTCATAACTAGTAATTGGATGCATGCTTCAGTCTTGTGGTGAATCCCGATCTCGTTTCTGTGGTTCTTGTGGTATTTTGTAACCAAATCCTCCTGGGCTATCATATATGGTATAATTTTCACTTTGCATTATTAGCCTTCAAGTAAACTTATTTTTGTAATATTTCATTTATACACATTCAATGAAATCTTTTATTTTTAATCCAAAGAGAACTATATTTTAAAGATTTTGCTACATTTATATTAGTTAAGCAAAAGTAAAATACTCATTAAATGGAAGTAATATAACACCTCATTTCAGATTAATGAAGATAATAGGCATTCAAAGACCTAATTATATTCATAAATAGTGTAAAAGTCTGATTTTAGATAAATTATTTTGTAATTATTTTATTTCATTTAATTAAGCATATACCCTATCTAAAGTATTTAAGAAGACACTGAGTATATATTTCGAATACAGAAGAAATGACAGGATGGAATAGGATAGGATAGATGCTATTGAGCCAGCATGCGGGACAGCTACTTGCAGGCTTACAACCAAATCATAGTTAAGAGAAGAAATCCACAACAAATATATGCTTAAATAAATATTTTCATCTAATATTGTTAAATGGGTTCTAATCAAAGCATTCGATCTATATTAAAATTATCAATAGAGGAGAGAGATTGATTAGAAGCAGATTTAGCTGCATCATTCCCTATCGGTATAGAGTAAAAGTAATTGATATACTAAACAATAATTTTGGATATTTTTCAAATCTAAATAAATTGCTTTTATTTCATGACTTCTTATTAGATTTGAATATATAAATCTGCCTGGCCTTATAATATTTAGCTATACATTACTACTATATCAGAATTGTTTTTCTGAAGAGTGGTAGTATACTAACTTGAAAGTGCTCAAATGGTGTAAGGGTCTGAACATAAAGGCATATAGAACTAATTTACTGATGGGCTAATATATATTTTTTAATTTTGCTGTTTCTTGAGTCATTTTAGATTCAGGTACTCCTTGTTCCGCCATACACAACCTCCTTACTGCCTCCGATACCTCTCCTTTGAGTTCATCTTCTTCAACGAGATTTCGTATGCGGTTGAATGATACGCTTTCAAGAGTTTTCTTCAGTATCCGTGATTGGATGTATGCTTCA
>JARJDX010027467.1:0-12114 GCA_030264735.1 Gymnusa sp. GC000175 | reverse complement strand
TAAGAAAGACCATAAAGCTTCTTACGTATTGATGTCGCAATGAATGTCATTGTACGAAGCATACATGGCCACGGTGCCAAACCCAATTCCTAAAGAAAAAAAGCATTGGGTTACTGCGTTCAGCCAAACCTAAGAAAAGTTATAACATGAGTCATTAAAAAACATACAAGAAAGAATCTTTTAATTTACCTTTGGATTTAAAAGTTTTTTAAATTCCGGTTTTAAAAAAAATATAACACCATCCACAGCTCCGGGTAATGTGGAAGAACGTATTAGTAGTATAATCATGACCAAGTAGGGAAACAATCCGGTAAAATAGGCAACTTTTCCTGAACTCTTTATGCCCCAAATTAGGTAAAAAAATGCGCAAACCCAAATGAAAAACAAACTGAGCATCAGCTTCCAATCGGGATATCCCAAGCCATTATCTATGTTATCAGCTTGTTTTAACATTTCTTTGCTAAAGAGAAAAAACTTTTATTTGTGGGAACTACAGTATTTATATTTGCTTTAGTTCTTATTAGGTTCTTTTGGCATCTAAAGTCCAGATTTACATAATTGCAAGACACAGGAAAGCAGTTGTCTTTATATAAAGTGCGTTTACAATTAGATGGTAACCAAGGTGTAGTCACTTGGCTTATGCTGATAAGTTAACTTTCCAACAAGGCAGGATAAGAGACATCGATTTAAGCGGACAGTATGTGGTACGAAAGGCAATACGTTAACCATTAATACTTGCCCAAAAATATACAATCGATGAATTATTGAGCAACACAATAAAAACTTAGTAGTTAAAGCAGCAATGAGCTAGTAGCAAGATACGACCAGATTGCAAAGCCACCAGCAATATTTTACTGTGCTACCTTCTAATCTCTTATTTTAAATAATACAGCTGGTACTGCATATTGTACTGTGACGTGGGGATTGGCTTTGATCGGCAGGGTTCAATAAAACTCACAATTTAATACCACGCACAATAAAGTGTATTCAAATAAAACAAAATGTTTATGTAGTAGTTTTCTAAACATGTTCACAATTAAAATTTTTAATCATCAATTAATTTATATTTGGACAAACATGTTCCTAAATATAAGATAATGGTTATTCTTCCTATCCGGAACGGACGAACGGATCGACGTTGGCGTCCTGACGGACAGGGGTGTCTCGCACGTTCGAATTAGATGAACGGTGAAAGGTTGTCAACTAAGTTGCCTGTTAGGCTGACGAAACGGTAAAGAATAAGGGTGGCGGCAGAATTCTAGCTGGGGGCTGAGGTCTGTCGCAGCGACTACTAGACTAGCGGATCGGGTAATGTGTCATACAAATTAATAGTAAGATTT
Organism: Gymnusa sp. GC000175; assembly: GCA_030264735.1. NCBI lineage: Eukaryota > Metazoa > Arthropoda > Insecta > Coleoptera > Staphylinidae > Gymnusa > Gymnusa sp. GC000175. Next base: position 10,774 of record JARJDX010027467.1, on the reverse strand, counting down.
GTATCATACAAGTCTTGGATTTTACTTGTACTTATTAGATTTTAAAAATATATTGTAGAAGTTTCCTACGAGTCTGATGCAAAGATATCGTAAACATAATATATGTATTATACGCATTCAGCAATGAAATAAAAATTTTATATGTTTAACACCGGACTCTAATTATAAAATAATTCGTAATATATTAACATTGAAATTTATTTTCATAAACACTTTATAATTCCGAGAAAAATTTTATTTCTCTAATTCTAATACGAATATTCAGACCCCATTTCCATAAGTGCAAACAAAATGCAACACGCACACAGTCATTTTTCTCACAAGGTTCCCAACTCTTATTTATGGCTCCCAAGAGCCACATCCGGGGTAACTGTATTGACCTACAGGCTGAACTAAGTAAAGGTAGCCAGATATGGTACAAATGGTGAACTGCAGTGCCATTTATATCGAACTAAGCACATCGAGAAATGATTTTCCTTATTTACAAATAGAAGAAGGCGAGTATAGAACAGCTTCTACGGCTATCTCTGCAGTGGAGAACTATCACACCACAACTCTTTAAAAATGTGATGACAACTAGGAAAGCTATGCATAAAGACCTATTACACTGCAAGATGGACTGAATTATGAACCGAATCATAAACAGAATTAACAAACCTAGGAGCCATAATGGGCAACAGGAACATCAAGATTGTATGCTATGCTGCCGAACCAAAAAACTCCCTGCAGCCGATACTATATGAATTTAAAACGAAAGCCAAAACCTGTGGAGATCTATAGTAACAAAACAAAGACCATGGTAATATTAAAAACACCTCTAAGTTGCAAACTGGTTGTCAACAACAACACCATTGAGGAATTATCTTCATTTCAGTATCTAGACTAGACGTTCAAATTTTAGCCTATGGAGAACTGAAAAGAACAGTCAGTAATCAAACAAACAACGTCTGCAGGATTGCAGGGGCATTAAAAATACAATATGGAGAAACAACTTCATATCAAAAAACAACCTTTATAAAACCTGTATAAGACCGGTGATGACATATGCAGCGGAATCCAGGGAAAACAATTTCGACCCCAAAAGAATAACAGTAAAAATGGGGATACTACGATCGACGACGCAAAGAGTGTGACACGCTAGACATCGACAGATAGGTTAGATCAAGAAAAAGAGCATGGAATTACCATATAACCATCGATTGGCAAAGAAGGACAGGAACCATAAGCCCGCAACAAAGAAACCTACAGGGCGACCACCAAAGAAGTGGAAGGACAGTTGGAGTTTAGTGTTCTAAGATAGATCAAACTAAATGAAATACCTTAAATAAGCATACTTGACTTTGGATAGAAGAAAAAGAAATATTATAACCAGCTAAAGTAGTAAAAGGAAAGTCATAGATGAACAATGAGATACTGCAAAAAGCTTAAGGAACATAGACAATGCCCAACATAAAGAAATACATAGATCTATCATACTAAAAATTAAAAAGGCATAATAGATACATAAAAAAGAAGAGCAGTAATAGAATTTTTTTAAAGCAAGTATGATAGTTTAAACGTGCATTGGAAGGTACAGGATCCTACAAGTCAAAATCAGCAAAAAAAGAGAGTAGACAATGAGGATAAGATTCTTATCGACAAAAATGAAATAATGAACACCTGGAAAAACTACATAGAAAAACTATTTCAAGATATAAAACCACACTTTTTTCCCCAAATGAAAACGATAACAGGTCCAAGTATTTTAATATCAAAAGTAAGAACCGCTATTAAACAAATGAAAGATGGCAGAGGTGCTGGACCGGACAAGATGTATACGGAATTCGTAAAACATCTGGACTAATAGGGTATTAAGTGGTTGACTGATACATTTCACCTGATATACGATATAGGAGATCCAACAAAGGCGGTAGCTAAGAAATATTGTGAGTACAAAACAATTAGCCTTATGAGTCATCCATTGAACATACTCCTTAAAGTCATCCATATGAGTACATATAAGACAGTGAAAGCGGGGATATCATCCACTTAATTTTGATTTTGAAATGCCTGACCCGAGAGGCCCTATTTAGCTTACAAGTTTTATTTCAAAAATAGCCTTCGACAGAGTCCAACACCACAGGATAATAGAAATTCTAAAATATGTCGGCATAGATAATAGAGATCTGGAAATAATAATGAAACTCTACTGAACAGCCTGAGTGACAGTTGATGGAGACCAAATGGAGGCTGTGGGGATCTTTCTGGGTGAGTCGAGGACGTATACCCTCGCCGCTCTTATTTACTATTTATTCCGAATCCAAACCAGGGAAGTCTTAGACAATGCATAAAAGTGAATTCTCTTAAACGGACAACGAATAAATAACATCAGACGAGCTGACTATACTGTGGTGTTTGCGAATAGCATTCAATATCTGAAAGAATTTATAGACAGAATAACAGCCAGCCACCTGCAGTATGGTCTACATATTAATAGAAACGAAGCCAAACCTATGACCAAGAGTAAGAATAGACCTTGTTTAGTAACACTAAATCTTGAAACAATCCCAAGAATCAATAAGTTCATCTACCTAGGTACCAGTATTAATGACCAATGGTTCGCGTCACAGAAAATCAAATGTATGACCAAAAAAATCAGCAACGTACTCAATAAAATGTCGTCAATTATTCAATGTCAAGATCTTATAATAATAGACAGCAAAATAAGACTAACACGTTTTTTTTGTTCTTTGTAATTGTAGTGTAATCATGGATGCTCACCGAAGCCATTACGAAGTAAGTTGAAGCCTTTGAGATGTGTGCGTATGTGTATAAAGGAATGTTAATGTATCATGGAAAGATCTTATACTTAATGTAAGAAGAAGTTGTATATAGTTTAAAAATTGCTTAGGGAGTCTAGTTGTTGGCCGAGGTCTGTCGCTGTGAGTATCAGATTAGAAGAAAAAGTAAGTATTAGGTAAGGACGAGCCAAGAGATTTTCCTTCATAGCGTGCCTATCCATTACCGGATGTTGGCAAGCCATGACGCAATTTTAACTTTTTTCGCCGCAGTACGAAACAGTAGTGTGGTTATTGTATTGAACCACGTTGGTAAGTTCCTCAACAAAAAGCTGAAAATCCTAAATGCTTTACAATTTCTATAATTTAAACAGAAAAGGGAAATGGTGGAAGATAGTGGAATAAAGAGTAAGAGATTGACGTCATAAAGTAAATAAGAATAGTTGTGAAGCCAGCGCCATCTTCTATGAATTACCAGAAACAACCAGGTAAAGCAAGAACCGCATGTGCGCGCCATTTTTCGCAAAAAAAGTCCAACCTCACACAGGCCCAGTTACGTCACATCGTAGAAGCAGGCTCCACATCACAGTACTGTATCAAGAATCGTGATTACCATTTTTGCCACTAGCAATCAACCACTACATTTATTTTTTAAATATAAACTCTTCTTTTGGTGTACTTATGTTCACTAATACTTGCAGAGCAATCACACGTAGGCAAGAATTTGTTTTGTGCTCAGGTGCAAGTATTATTTATAATAAAAATTTTGTTGCACTTCCCTCTTCATTTTATTTTTTGCCGATGGCCGGTTTCGTCTTTTATAGCTTCTGTCATAAATGATCCATAATAGGTACTGTATGAAATACACAGTCGCAGGTCACTATGAGGTCTGATGACGCCATAACAGATGCAACCGGTCACCTGCTAAAAATGAGATAGAAGAAAAAAATTAACAAAAGGAGGAATCACCATAGAACCTTTAGTTATATTAATAAACTCACTTTATGTAAAGACAAACCTTTAACGGGTACAACTATAAGTACCATATGGTTAGAAGTAGTGTTGCATGTAAGTGGTGTAAGTAATTAACTTAAATTGTTTACCGACTTTGGATGATTTTAGAAACAAAAAATATCACAGCAGCATTTTTTTTTTAATTGACAACATTTTAAAATTTAATATTTTGACACAGGATATATATTTTTACTTACAAGAGGTACATCTCAGCAGAACTAACTGCATTCTTAGAATTAGTCATATTACTTTCACTCATACAATTATTGCCCCATTGTGGCCTACATTTTGTCCATGGTAATTCGTACGTGAAAGAATTCACCAAATAAAGTATAGCAATGCACAGTAGAAACGCATAATAAGACATCACAAAATAGTTACATATGCATTGAACAACTCCAATTCCTTTAAATAAAATTTTATTGAACTTAGTTTGCTGTATTTCACCCCTCAATCATGTTAATCATCGAGTATATGTGTATGTCAGAGATATTACTCTAGTTAGTTGCTCCTACCTCTCTAGGGTGTCATTCATTTTTTGACAAGGACAAATCGCAAGCTAGTTCCCTGTGATTAAACCCGAAATCTTTTTAACCATAACTTAGTGTTCTATTACTGAGCCACAAGGCAGTTTAATTAAAATTATTTGAATAACAAAATTTAAAATTTTTTTTGTGAAAAATTTGTTACAAATTTGGTATATTAAAATAATCAAAAAAAATTTATAGCCGACGAGAGGTGAGCATGACATGTTGTGCCAAAGTGAAATATGTAAAATATTTGGATATTGTCACTTTAATTTAATAATCGATGTTTTCTACTCGTAATATGTGACTTACTGACCATTTGTGATTCAAAGTAAATTTTCTGTTAATCAAGCTTTCGCGGTTCTCCCAAACGCAATAATACTCAGTTGAAAAAGAACGAAAACCTTGTCTATGAGTAACATCAAAATGAATTTTAGACTCTGACAACTCTAATTTTTTTTGTTATGTTATTTTGGTAACTAGAAATAACTTGTATTAAATATATCTAGACTTAAGATACAACATGAAATCAAAAAATATGAAAAGTAATATTTTCAAGCTACCAGCATAAAAATTAAAGAGTGCGGAAATATTACTTTAATATACTGCCCTTCAAGTAAAAAAGTAAAACAAATCTCTAAAAACTCAGAATGAAACATATTCAAAACCATGGGGAAAAAGATTATCATCGGCAGTCATTTCAACGCAAAACATCAATTGTGGATTTCCGAGTAACCAAAAATGATGTTAGGCAACTATTGAATGCAATCACCGCTGCCAACATGAAAATGATATGAAAAATTAAACTAAAACAATACCTAACCTTTTTCATTACGAAAGAAGTTAAAGGAAATGATTAGGTAAAATTAAAAAAATCAAAAAATTCAAGAATACCTAAAATATCTAGCACCCACGGACGCAACAGATTACTTAATCCGGAAAGCGACAAAAGGGCTAAAGACAACCATACACTAAAACACCCCGATCAAAGACAAAAACAACAAGTGGGCCAAATTCGATAAAGACAATTTTACAAGCACATATATAACGGATCTCTATAGTAAGTACCGTTTTTTCCAATTCCAATTTTTCACATCAAGTGTATGGGGTTTTGTTGCAGAGGTAGTACCTTACACCAACAGCGGTCACATCAAGCGTCAAAGACGGGAAAGGGCTTATGATGTCTGGTCTTTGCAGGGTACCCAGCTTCAAGACGCTATACCTCAGTAACTGTATTGATCTACAGGCTACACTAAGTGAGGATAGCCAGATATGGTAAAAAGCAGCGTCTGAATCCAGAGGGACGGCTGCAAACGCCGTCTGCTTCCTGAAGATCGGCCGAACTCAAAACTCGTCAACACGCAGGGCAAGCGAGACGTTTTAATTGCCAAAACCTTTTAAAATGTACCATGCGAAATGTCGAAATATAAAACAGAATACATACCAACATACAACATAAGAACTATGAGAACAGGAAATTATATGGAAGAACTTGAACAAGAACTTGAAGTTATAAAATGGGACATCAAAAGAATATGCGGAACAAGACTCAAAGGAAAAAAGAAGACCACCCTAAAACCGAGGCAGGTCCTGTATGAGAATAACTTAAAAATAAGTCACGAAATCGGAGGTGTAGCATTCATTGTAAATCGCAAAATAAAATACCAAGTAGTCAAGTACTGCGCAATTTCAGTTATATACCTCGTGCTAAAGTGAAATAACAAATATTAAGTCCAAGTGATACGCTGCTACGCACCAACCAGCAGCGCAGACGACGCATCCATTAAACAACTATATGAAGATATCAACAGCGCTAAGAATATGGAAAACACGAACTATAAAGTCATTACTGAAGATTTTAACGCCAAAATAGAAAGAGGACATCTGCAGGATACCGAATACGTAGGAAATTTTGGTCTGGGGGAAAGGAACAAAAGAGGAGAAACACTATTTTGTTTAAAAACTATCTTTAAAAAACAAAACCAAAGAAGATAGACTTGGAGGAGCGCAGATGGCCGGACAAAAAATAAAATAGATTTAATACTCTCCAACAATAAAAACATATGAAAAGACATCTCAGTATTAAATAAATTTAACACAGGAAGTGATCACAGATTGGTCCGTGCAAAAATAGAAAGAAGAAAGTTAGTTAACAAAGAGAAGTTCCCCACCGCCAAGTTTTTGAGCCTGCACAAAATGAATACGAAAACGAAATTAAAAAGAAAATAATACACCAGAAAGACTACGAGAAAAGAACTTAGATGATATTGCAACAAGCAAGCAGTCACAAAAAATGTGTGTGGCAAACTAAAAAACGGAAAAAAAACCAAGCTATCATCGGAAACAAAACAACTAATACAAGAGAGGAGATAAACTTGCCGTGACTCACCTAGTTATAGGATTATAAATAAAGAAGTAAAAAAGAGGATACGTACAGATATTAGAGCTTATAAAACCCAGCAAATCATCAAAACCATAGAAGCAAACAAAAATATGAGAGATAACAGACATCGTCAAAGAAGTGCAAAGATTCTATGACAACCTATACACATCATCCATACCAAACCTAAGAAAATCCACAAAGACCATTACAAACGTAGGTTCGGAAGAACTGCCGAAAATAACAACAGCTGAAATTTCATATGCTTTAAAACAAATAAAGAACCGGAAGACCCCAGGAGAGAACCGGGTAACATCAGAAATGCTAAAAATGGGAGAAATCACGTTACTAGAAGCTTTGCGGATACTGATGAACAAGTGCATGTTCGAAGGGAAAATACCAAAAAAAAAGAACGCGAAGGTCATCATCCTACACAAAAAAGTAAACTCCACAAATATAGAAAAATATAGAAAACTAAGCTTAAGATGCGAATTATTACAAACAGGCTCACAACGAAACTGGACTCCTACCAACCAGTTGAACAGGCGGGCTTCCGAAGAGTTTCTGGTACATCAGACCATTTGCAATAAATTCGAACACTTTTCGAAAAGACAACAGAATACAACATCCAAAAACACATAGCATTCATAGATTACCATAAAACATTCGACAGTGTCGAGACTTGGGATTTCCTGGCAGCAATGAATGACGCAAGAATTGACTCCAGATATACTGCTCTAATAAGAGACATCAACAAAAACGCCAACTTACACGTAAAAATAAATGACGCGTTTATACGAAAAAATTAAATCTCAACAAAGGGTCTTCAAACAACTAAACTGGGACGAGAAAGGCATGAAGATCGACGGAGTATACCTGAGCCATTTAAGATTTGCGGACGACATAATTCTAATAAGCACCAACATCGGAAAGCTCAGAATTATGGTGGAAGAAGTAAATAACTTGTCCAAAAAAGTGGGTTTAAAAGTTTATTTAAATAAAACAAGAATTTAAACTATATATAAGATAAAGATGTCTCGTTATACCTAAAACGTAAGGTCTACGACAGCTGTATTCTTTCTGTTGCCACCTATGGAACGCGCAATGTTATGAATTACTTTGAGAGACAAAATACGCAAAATTGATAGCCGGGCAAGAACGAAAATAACAGACGTCATGAAGAGACCAGCGGATCTCAAGTGGCAATGGATTGGACACATGCCTAAGAAGAATCCAGAATAGTGGACCCACAAAATAACTTCTTGAAGACCCGGTGCTACCAAAAGAAGTACCCCAAACGTGATCGACGACATCAGAACCATAGCGGGAAAACATTGGATGAGAATAGCAAACGAGAATGAAGCATTAAAGAAGATGAAAGATGCCTATATCCAACAATTGAAATATAAAAGCTACTAAGAAGCAAGTTTCTTCCTTCAAGTTACGAGTTTGTATAACATCATCGAACTCCTTCCTTACAGCTTCTCCTTGATCTTTCTTTTTTCTCCCCTCTAGTGGAACTTAATCAAAGGCTTTACTAGGTCATCTGACATTTTTCTTCTGTGACCTTACCATGTCAGCGGTCTTCTTTCCACTTCTTCTGTGATGTTTTCTTTTTTAACCATATATTTTCTAATGGTGTCGTTTTTTAGTCTATTTGGGTTGAATATCACACAACTTCGTCTCAAGCAGTTAATTTTAGTGTCCAAAGTTTAACTTTGTTCTAATTACTAAGATCTCAAATTTTGCAATCATATATTAAATTGCTTTGGATATTACTTTGGTAAATGCGTTTCTTAGTATCTCGTTTAATATAATAGTGCCAAAAAATGCGGTTTAATAGTCGTATAGAAGTTTTACATATACTTATACGGCGACTGATATTATATTTACTACTTCCTAGTTTGTTAAAAGTAACTCGAAGGTACACGCATTCTTGAACTCATTTAATGCATTTATTCTCTAATGATCATGTTCATGTTTAGTTCGGCGTGTTTATATTCCTTTGTAAGCATCTAACTAAAGTTATCTCTGTCCTCGGCAATTACCCCTTGGTCATCTGCAAAGTATAAGCGAAAAATATTGTTATCTTCCGCTTTAATTACCATAGTTCTGCATTTCCTGGACCAGTTTATGCACTTCTTCGGTTTCCCATACTATTTTTTCTTAACCGTTTTAAGAGAAAATATATTATGTATTGTAGATCTATATGCACAAAATCCGGCCTTTTTTCTGGCTGTTTATAACTTTCTCCACATCGATTAGATTTAGACTCTTAAGTGTATTCTCCCAAAAACCTTAACAACAGTTATCCCGTGATAGTTTTTGGTGTCGTATTTAGACCTCTTTTTTGTAAATGGTTATATTTGACTTTCTTCATTTTTCTTGGACCTGTTCACCATTAAGACATCTTTTATACAGATCTTGATGTACAGTTTTTTAAATCTATTTTTTATAAGCGCAGGTTATATTCTTTCGAATCCTGGGTCTTTTTCTCCTTTGATGTATTAAATAGCATCTCTAATTTGTAAAAGGTTTTGTTGTTTTGATTCTGTCTGTTGGATTTTCTATATGTTTCGGACGTCATTCCTCTAAAAGCTTCTTGATTTGGTTTGATATGCTATTAATAACCTTTTCAGCCTTTTTTGGTATGCAAATGTTCTTGGTAGTTTTACACGGTTCTGAGCTTTTTGTTCCTCCATATGTTTGTTAATGTATTCGCTTTTTTTCCATACTAAGTTTTTTTTTTATTGCTGCATTTGCATTTGTTACTTTTTGGCTTAGCTTTTTATATTTACTTCTAGTTCCTTATTTTAGTTGTAGAGCAAACCCCTAGGTTGTTACTTTTTGGCTTAGCTTTTTATATTTACCTCCAGTTCCTTATTTTAGTTGTAGAGCAAACCCCTAGGTTGTCGATTATAATTTTTTAAAGTTCATCAATTTTTCGAAATTTTTGGAAAACCCAGAATAGGAGTTGCACGTCACCCCCGTGCCTTTTCCAACCAATTCTACCATAATTCGACGGACGCAAGTCAATTTTATCCAAAAATACCCCCACACCCTAAACACGGCCTTCCGTCGTGCATTGCGCGTTATTGTCCCATCGTAATAACAGCTGAACACTTTTTTCTTATTAATTAATGTCCATGCTTTATTTAAGCATTATTTTTCACTTTGGCTAAACTACCCCACCAGCTGACCGTAATGTTTCTTTGGAGAACCAGATGATTAGGCTTACTTTAATTGCCTTTTTTTAAACAATAAATTTACAAAGTTTCAGCCTCATTAGGATAATATAAATAAATATAAACTTATTCTTTGCAACAATCATGGCGCGATAGCACCCAAGTGCCCCACCTAGTCAACCAGCTGACGGTCACAACCCGTCTTCTACTAATCTAAACAACATATTTATAGAATATTAACGTCGTTCGTATAACTGTGAGCTTGCTTTCGAAGAACTATGAAAAATATGTTAATAACTACGTCTAACATGCAGAAAATTTAACGAACGAGATGTTTAGTTGTAAGAAATTATGTTTATCATATTAACAAAATATGTACTTACCCAACCATCCTGGTGCTAAATTTCGGTACATTTTACAATTACCTTTCCCTGAAAACTGCCCCATTGCTAAATCTAAATAGTACATGGGCCTACCAACAGTCACTAAAACCAAACAATAAGGTATGAGAAAAGCGCCACCACCAGATTCATAACATATATATGGAAATCTCCAAAAATTTCCCAAACCCACAGACATTGACATGCAAGAAAATAAAAATTCGTAAATGTTTGTCCATGTTCTCTTCTTGTATAGTTTTGGTTCGGTTTCTTCAGTACCAGGTGCAGTAGTTTTAGCAGGAGGAGGAGCTGGAGCTGGAGCAGCAGCAGCATCAGGGGGAGGAGGTTCAGATGATTTTTTCCTTTTAAACATATTTATTATTTGAAGTTTAGTTTAGCAAAATATTTTATAAAATCTTCAAATGTGAAAATAATATTAAATTTTGACAGTGACAAATTCAGACCTTACGTTGAAACAAAGTAGAAATTATGTTCGTAATTCCAAAGAATA